>JAVYIG010015732.1:0-34540 GCA_035222895.1 Strongylocentrotus droebachiensis | reverse complement strand
TGTCTGAATGAAGCTTCCCCCGGAAGTTTCGACGTTTCCTTAAATTATTAGAGAAAGAAGACGATTCGTTGTACCGTTCTCGACTCGTCTAAATTAAGTTTTCCCCTTCCGCGCGAAGAGCGGAAATTTTGGCGTTTCATCACAATATAGAGAAAGGAAGACGATTTGTCGTACCGTTTTCGACTCTTAATAAGCCATATGTGTCCGAATTCAGTTTCCCCCTCTCGCGCGAAGCGCGGAAGCTTTGACGTTTCCTTAAGTTATTAGAGAAAGAAGACGATTTGTCGTACCGTTTTCGACTCTTAATAAGCCATATTTGTCTGAATGAAGCTTCCCCCTCCCGTGCGAAGCGCGGAAGTTTCGACGTTTCCTTAAATTATTAGAGAAAGAAGACGATTCGTTGTACCGTTCTCGACTCGTCTAAATTAAGTTTTTTCCTTCAACGCGAAGCGCGGATTCTTTGGCGTTTCATTACAATATAGAGAAAGAAAAACGATTCGTCGTACCGTTGTTGACTCTTAAACCTTGTTTGAATTTAGTTTCCCCGAAAATTTTAAACCTCTGATTTCTTTTAGCTGATATTATAGGAAAGTGAAACTTCGAGAAAATACAAGTATTGTAGTTGTAGTCACTTCTCGAAGTCGTCACAGCGGATAAAAAGTCACAGTTCGTAGGGAAAAAAACTTGTCGCCGACCGACAATATACATCTCACCGACTTCAAACTTCTGCATTGATATTAGTACACGAGGATCGAGCAAGAATACCGACACAGCTGACCCGACACAGCAACATAATTGACCGTGTCTTTCTTGCTCCCTCGACGAGACGACTCCACCCAACAACCCCCTTCTCTCTTTTACTCCCACTCCTCTTCTCTCAGGCTCTTACCTCCCCTCTCTCTCCTCTCTTTCATCCCCCGTTTCTTTTGTTTCCCTTTTACTCTTTTTTCTTTCTTTTCTTTTCCTTTTCTTTTTTCCTTTCTTTCCCTTTCCCTTTCTTTTTTTCCCTCCCCCTTTTCTCTTTTTTCCCGACGGCAGCGCAATTTTACCGACAAAATCCTGACAGGTGGGGGGGGGGGGGTGTCGCACCCCCCACACCCCCCCCCCCCCCCCTTGGCGACGCCCCTGGGTGTTGACCCAATGACGATGCGAGCCGCGTGGCGGCGAGGCGATTTTTGTTGCTATTTCGAACCCGGTTCGAACCCCCGTAAGTGATGTTTTCCTGGCATCTACTAACAAAATGCCGTTGTGCACATCACATTTTAACTTGACAGCCCAAGGGGGGGGGGGGGGGGGTATCCCCCCCCCCCCGTAGATCTGCCCCTGTCACCCTAACCGTGAGAACCGTTGGGCGTAGCTCCCAGAGGGCAGATGTGTACGCGTTACAGCCTCTCTCACCAACAATGGCACATCAAACAAATTAGGATGTAAGATTTCCTTTATGCATCCTCTGTAACTTTTTTAATCAGCTGATCGTGTATTTGTCTTTGTATGTATAATGGGCCCTCATCCATGATCCAAAATTAAGGTTTTCTTCACGTTATCTATTTCTTTCTGTTGTCATGCTGATCGGTTTCTTGTACGTTCAATTATTTTGAAATAGAAATTACCTTTAAGTTATATGTACGGTGCCATATCAAAAGAAAATAAATATCCGCTCTCTGGTAATTCATCTCATTTGATTTTGTAACTCCAGCACAGCGTTTTTTAACCGGGGTGTCGCAAGAGAATGATTTGGAAAACGTTGATTTTGTAAAAAAATTAAGTATCAGAAACGGGTACAATACTTACATGAGAAAATAAAATGTTGAAGATAGAAAAGTGTCTTCCTTCCTCGCTCGCTGACGATATATTGACAGCAAGCAAATAAGGGCAACGAGAGGCCCGAATATTCGAATATTCGTGTAGCAAGTTCATGACCGAATATATCACTTTTTATTTATGTACATTCGGCGGCAAGGTGCCCGCATACAGTACTTTAAATCGTTTCTAGTGTGTGGATTACACACTGATTTTTTACCAGTTTGAAAATGTCTTCTCTTTTTCATTCTTAAATGTGCCCATACGCAGAGGCGGCGCTCCCGGGGGGGCACAGTGCCCTCCCACTTTTTCAAGTACCCTAAAAGTGCCCCTTTTTGCATAGGAAAAGTGCCCCTTTTACTTTGACAAGTGCCCCTTTTTACAGAGGAAAAGTGTCCCTTTTATTTTGAAAAGTGCCCCTATTCATTTTGAAAAGTGCCCCTTCCCCTTTCCACTTCTGATAAGTGCCCCTTTTATTTTGACACGTACCCCTTTTCCTTTGAAAAGTTCCCATTTTCCTTTGCAATAAGTGTCCATTTTCCATTCTCATAAGTGCCTTTTTTAATCTCTAGTAAGTTCCCCTTTTTAGATACGAGAAGCGCCCCTTTTTCACTTTTGATAAGCGCCCCCTTCACCTCTGATAATTGCCCTATTCAAATCTGAGAGGTTCCCTTTTTTTTGCCTTGACAAGTGCCCCTTTTCCTTTGTAAAAAGTGCCCCTTCCCCTTTTTAACTTGGATAAGCGCACCTTATATTTTCACATGTGCCCCATTTCCCTTTTAATAAGTGCCCATTTTGCTTATGATAAGTGCCCCCATTTAAAGAAGAGCCCTTTTCCCTTCTCATAAATGCCCCTTTTCCTTTTCATCTATGAAAATAGTTCCTTTTCATTCTCATAAGTGCCCCTTTTCATCCCTTGTAAATGACCCTATTCAATTCTGAGAGATACTCGTTTTACTTTGACAAGTACCCCTTCCCCTCCTAATAAGTGCTATTTTCATCTCTTATAAATGCCTTTTATTTTGACACGTCCCCCTTTTCCTTCCCAATAAATGCTCTAATATGTGCCTCTTTTTCCTTTTAATAAGAGCCACTTCCCCTTCTCATTACCCTTTTAACAATGATATGTGCCCAATTTCTTTTCTAATAAAGACCCTATCCCTTTTTCATAAATGCCCCTTTTCACTTCTTATAAATGCCCCCTACACTGTAAAAAAGAATTTGTTCATTGGTAATTTTTACGTATTTTTTCCATGTAGAATTTACTTGAAAACATTAGTTTTGCCACTTACGCACTAAATTTAAGTCTTGCTAACTCAAACTTTCAATTTAGTAGAACATACGTGGAATATTTAAGTAAAATCAAATACATAAACAATTTAAGTAATTTCAGCTTGTATTAATTTAGTAATTTTAACTCAAAATCAGAAATTATACGTATTACTCAAACAATTTATGTTGATTATTCTTATCTTTTTTTAAAGTAAGGACCGATGCAGTGCGTAATAGAAATATTTACATAATTTATGAATATTCATTAAGACCAAATTAAACTCTTTTTTGAATAAAACAATTCTTTTTTTTGTGGTTGAATGAAAATTTAAGGACTTTAAAACATTTAATAATTCATTTAACATGGCTAAGCAAAGACAAGACAATTTTTAATTGTTACCCAGTTCAAAACAAATCAAAACTTGATATTTCAGGAAATTGTCAACCAATTTTCCTTTTAAGATGCTACGATCAAGTATATATAAAATTTGGAGCCTTTCAATATGTGTCGAATTGAAGCGTATGTAAATCTTAAATAGAAGTAGTGTTAGTGATTAGTGATTAATCTTAAATAGAAGCAGTGAATGATTAGATGGGTAGCAAATCGTGCAATATGTAATCCTATCATAGCTTTTTTTTAATTATCTAAAATGATTACAATACTTAAATTATTTACGTTAATGTAACTCGATTTAACTGAGTAAAAATTTATTCAGCAAAATAAGTAAATTCTAAGATGCCGTAGGTAATATTTACTTAATAAAAATAAGGCAATTCTTTTCCTCAATTTTATTGAGTTATTTCGACTATTATTTTTTTACAGTGTATCAAAATCTAATGGGCGCCTCTTTTCCATCGACAAATGCCCATTTCCTTTTCATCCCTGGTGCATGCCTCTTTTTTTAGGTGTAAGAAGTGCCCCCAATTTTCACCTCTGATAATAAGCCTTTGTACTCTGACACGTGCTCCTTTTCTTTTCTAATAACTGTCCTAACCCTTTCGATAAGTGTCCCCTTTTCCTCTCATCATCAAACGTGCCCCTAATTTCAAGCGACTAAAAGCAATTTCCCCCAAGGCTCGCTCGCTACGCTCGCTCGTAGTTATATATGTTATAATTATGTAACCTATCAAAGATCTTTTCAGTCTTCCGTTATGAGAATGTGCTTATATAACCCCATCAGGATTGGGTCATTCCTCTTTATAAGATGTATTGTTTTGCACTGCGACCTCTAAATCTTTAAAAAAAATTCTCGCTCGCTTTGCTCACTCGCAAATGAATTTGTAGACCATCACACTCAACTGCAAAGATGATACGCAAAATCTATTATGATGTATAAATAAAAAAAATATTGAAATCATCCCCGATAATGTAATCACAATATAGGTGTATACCAATGTCTAACAAATTGTATATTTTCCCCTTTGAGATTTTCCTTTAAAGGTGCCCTTTTTTCTCCAGAAAGTGCCCTTTTTTGTTGGTGCCCCCCCCACTTTGGAAGTCGCTCCGCCGCCTCTGCCCATACGTGTGTGCATAGCAATTGACGAGTGCCAGAGTCATGCAAAATTAATAGTCTGTAAAAACTTTGGGATTTGGGAGAAACTTTTCATTTCTTAAGAGGGTACCGTGACTAACAAAAAGTTAAAATAACGCTGCTCCAGAGAAATGTCTTTCTATGCATTTTGAAAAGCGCTGGACAATTACCTAAAATTTACATCCTTCGTGGAAATCAGCAACCGCAATGGCGTTGCATAAATTATAATAAAAGGGAAATGTGCAGTAATGAGGAAGACAACGTGCTAGTATTTGAACGAATATGGGTTCATGCAGGGGATCTAATGGGCTCGTAGCCATCTCTCAATGTGTCGGATCGTCTTTTGCTATTGAGTCCTGATTGTCCACGAGGGTAGTTGTCCTCGGAGGGTAATTGTCATCGGGGGGGGGGGGGGGGAATTATCATCGGGGGGTAGTTGTCATCGGGGGGGGGGGGGGGTAATTGTCCTGGGGGGGAGGGGTAATTGTCCTCGGGGGGGGGGGTGATTCTCCGGGGGGTAATATTCCAGGGGGTAATTGTCCTTTGGGGATAGTTTTCTACACGCGTTCTCAATTTTTCTATCACTACATCTCTCTCAATCAATGTCTGTTTCTATTTCTTGCATGAGCACTGTCATATAACCTACCAGGAAATGAAAACCTCGGATATTAAATCCTGAATTATTAACTAATTAAAATCGATTCATATTCTTTCACAACTCATCTCGAATTTCTTTCACAACTCATCATTTTGCATTTTTTACACAGCCCATATACGGCATGTTGGCCTACCAAAGTTTGGCGCTGCCCCAAACATCCGACATTGACGCATATTATCTTGGATAAATACATGTGCATATTATCTTGGATAAATACATGTACATGTGTCTGAACTGATAAAGATAAATAAATCTCAGCATCTTTATCAAAGATGATCAATATCAGAATATCATACATTTTGAACACGATTTGGGCCTTCCATCCACTTGAGTATTCAGCTACAATTTAAAAAAAATGTATTGTCTTCAAACACTGGTGCACTTTGTATAATAATTTAATATATTCCATGTTATGTTAAAGGACAATTCAACCTTTATAATGTGTTCATTTTTGAGAAAGCAGAAAAAATGAAATAATGAAAAGTGTGAAAGAAATTGCGCAAATAATACGAGAGAATAAGGACAGTTGTCCACCACTTCATCTACATCACAGTGGCATTTATGATATAGCCAATTTCAAACTTTCCAAATGAATAGTGACTACAGCTAAAAAAATATTCTTAGATGTATTATTGTTTGTCCGATTTCATTCAGATTTTCACTAATCTGCTTCTTAGATTTTTCTGCTTTCTTTTAGGACAACATGCCAATTGGTTGGATTTCCCTTTAAGGTCCAATCTAGGATGAGAAAAAAACCTTGCATAGACATTAACAACCTGCAATAAATAGAAAAGAAGATACATATCTCCTCACTCTTATAGACAATGCTAGCACATGTTTTATGAAAGGCAGAGGTAAATTGAGGTAATAGGTTTCATAAAGCTCTCTTTTTAAATACAATATGTTAAAGGTATTACAAAGTTTTGGTATGGGGTCATGAATTTGGTTCAAATTAACATATTGGAAGCATATGCGTTCCTACAATATACATTGATCGTTGTCGCAGTTGAAATCGAGTCTAAGGTTATGAAATTATAAATAATAAACTCTTTATGTTGTATAGCTCCCTCTCAAGGTCAAGATATTAATTTAGCTATGAAACAATGTTTCTTGACTAAAATCGACCGATTAGCTATTCCCGTTTGGAAATTATATATCCCAACTACATATTCTGAGATTTGCATGGTCGCAGCTACCATTGTACGGCCATAGGCGCTATTTGAAATTCATCAGAATTTACCGGGAGCACCGGTAAATTTTTATATTCAATTTTTCTCGAAAACAGAAATGTTTCAGGGGCTAATTTTTTTAGTGCTTATAATACATCCACAGGGGCATCCAAATATATAAAAATTGTAAAGATTCACTATCCACCCAATTTTCAAAATTTCCCAAAACTTTGTATTACCTTTAAAAGAGGAAAATCCTTTATAATAACAATAAAACAATCTCTCACTACAAACCAACTTCATAATAGTTACAACCAAGCTTAATGCATCAGTTCTGAGTGTAAAACACACTTCTTCATGCTATTCCCTGATGAAAAAGATTCTATACAGGATAAGCCTATAATTTGTAACAGTAAATTACAGATTGTTTGAATTCTCCTGTTTAGATTTTCAAAGGGGTATTGTACAAGAGAAATAACTTAAAATAAAAAGTACGAAATGTAATAAATTATAAATCAGTCATGAACTTTACCATGCTAGTGTTGAATACAAAACCAATCACTCTGGATAAAAGGTTACAGATCAGTTTCACTTAATTTGTCTGTACAGGAAGATTGTATCTTTCTTCGCCATTTGAGAAGACGTTATGCTGGATGGTCATGCTTCAGTTTAAAGCAATTAGTATTATCTCATGGTATTTGGTCTCATAATTATATAAATTACTATACTAGATATAATTTATGTTTGTATAATTTACTAGATAATACTGCAGTCATCATTATTCAATTCAAATTATCTTATTATCATTTTAATATTTAAAATTCACGAATGTCCTAGATGTTTAATGTGAGTTCCATGAGCAGCAAGGTCTCCTTTTTCATTAAAGATGCGGGCAGTGGTGTATGCTACTGATCTTCCTTTCCTCATAACTTCTCCTTCTAAAGTGACTTTGTCCCCAACCTTCAGAGCTTTCATGTAACTGCAAATGGAAAGAAAAGATGATAAACAAAGGAGAATAATGCAACATCAGAACTTTGTAGTTTCCTTCAAAAGTAATCATTGCTATGTTATTACTCTTATTACGAACCCAAGCTCTGGACAAATCTCCTATCCTAAATTTGGTATGCATCTTTATCACATCACAAAATAAACAGACTTTCATTACAGCGTGAAGAAAAACAAACACTAGCTGTTAAAATTAAATTAGACTTCAATAATTTAATAAAAAGTGCTGAACATTTACAGTTGTCTCCACATGATAGAGTAACAGTCTAACAGACAAAGGGATAGTCCTGTAAATTTGATAGGATTACATGTATAACAAAATACCTCTTATCTATTTCACAGAAAATTCTGTACTTACTAAGGCTCTCCAGTTATTTGGGTAAAAAATGCCTCGACCAGCATCATCCGATTATGTGGAGAGTACGATAATTGTTTAAAGGCCGTCTGTACTAGTTTGGCTAGGAGGGATTAGACCACATAGGGTGGTCACTGACAGGTGGCTATCTCATCAACTCAGCTCTCAATTAACATAAGAAAAAGAGGATCATCATCATGGGGGACCAATGGTCACCGATTAGGCATTGTTTTCTATATAGAGGGAGCAAGTAGCTCAAGTAGTACAGTGGGCCTTTAAAGGACATGATTATGAACAAAGAAGGCAGCTTACTTCACACTGAGATTAAGGCTGACACCGGGGCGGGAATCTTCTTCATCTACTACAAGGGCTAGAGATGTCATGAAATCAACCGCTGTGGCTGTGAATCCTCCGTGTAGTGTCCCAAAGTGATTGCAGTGCTCAATTTTTACCACATATTCTGCCGTTACTTTGTGTTGAGTTGCAGCAACAAGTTTTAACTAGGAACAAAAAAGGAGATTAATAATTAATATTACACCACACTAGAAATGTTATAATAGGGAGGCCAATGCCCAAATCTAACTTTTTAATTACGAATTTGTTTAAAATAAAACAAAGATTAAAAGAAAGCATTTACTTTCACTAAGAAAACTCACCCATCTGCCGACTCCAGAAGTTCCATAAAATAGGAGATATCCAGCTTTTAAGCACTCCCTTCCTTCTACGCCTTGGCCGTATGCAAGAGCCTTGAAACGATCAATTTCATGGTCCCAAAAATTACGTCGAGAATTAGACAGGCCTGAGGGAATAGGCGTGTCATTGACCGAACAACAAGTTCAAAACTTCGCGCGAAAGTACATTCATCTTTCGGCTAGCCTTGAATCGGTCGCACACACCATGGAGTTAACTCCATGCACACACCGAACCACTTCAACCAGGCAAGCCGCAATACAGGCTGAAGTTGAAATCGAAGAATTCGAATCATCAATGCAATGTACGTACGACTACTACATCTACGAGTAAAAAAAGAATGAAAGAACTAGATCTAATTCATTTATATTTACCTTAGAATGGTATTCCAATAACTTGATTTCCTCATGAGTATTCCTTATGATTTCAGTCGGAGATCTACTGTACAATCAACAAGAATTAGAACGACCTCCATAATTATCCATGCAGCTGTACAGCTCACACTCGGAGCGCTACACACATGACACCACTACAATACATGTTTATAAAATGGCTCTAGTATTTTAAGCATCGTGATTGGTCAATACGCGTCACATGGCATTGACAAATTTTTGATGCAAGCACGATTTTGCCGAAATGAGTGCAGAAAAAGCGCAGTAAAAAGTTATATTGCACGGTACGTTTTATAAATATTCATATTATGATGTCGCAAGACTTCTATTTGGGGCTCGAACAATCATGTCTTTGTTCACAGTTTTGCTCCCCAATTTGAGATGGCTCTAGCTATGGGGCTCAAACCAACGCAAGATTGACAAAAACATCGTACTCTATCTACCTTCGTATGTGCAGTTTGTAAAAATCTGCAATTAAAAAGATATAATCCTTTTTCGTTATATTTTCTAGTTGTTAAAAGTGACATTTGAACACAACTGATATGTTAATCTCTATCAAAAGTTCTTTGATATTAAATTGATTCCATATTTTTAGGCGCTACCTTCAGTCATTGAGAAGGATTTTAGTGAGCTAACCTCATCGCCCTCTAGGACCCTTCTAGTTTCTCTTGTCCGTGCGTTATTTTCGTCTGCTAACAGAATTATTGGATCTAAAAACGTCAAAATCTGCAAGATCGTCAACAAAGGGTGAAAGACTGTTACAGATCCGTGATTATAGGTATGTTGTGGAGTGTGTAATTGTGTATTTGTTATACATTTGATTCCATAGATATTTGTTTTCTTTTTTTTCCCCTTTTTTTTTCTTCTGGTAATTTTCTGACTTGGACGACGAGCGCACAAATCGTAGGCGTAGAAGCCTTACGCCCGGGCATTGGCCTCCCTAGTTATAAGAATAAAAGCAATAACCATGCACTTTGAAGGCATTTGCGGTCTGAAAACAGAACTCAACTATCCTTTTAAGTTTATGGTCTTACGTAACTCTTTTTAAAGTCTGAAAAATTCTCATTTTCGTCATATTTAAGGTACAAACTGGATATTTAATTTATTCTGAGATAATTGTTGATTTGTGCGTCAGTTATGGCTTAGATCTAGAATAGATTCTAGAATCTAGGTCTATGTGAGAAGTGCGTCACCTGTTTGAGACATGACTTGTCATATTGCATTATGTAATATTGAATTAAGTTGCACTTAAGTTAGATGTAGATGGTGTAGGCCCTCTCTCTCACGGAAATTCGAAGCCACTCGAGATCGAGATTGAGCGGATCGGCCAATGCCATGGCACGTGTTAATTATAGTATCACTTCAAATTGACACACACAAATTGTAACGGGTAGGACTACACTTTCTCACCGAAGAAAAAATATTGTCAAATCCCTTCGATTTTGCACAAAACTTCAGGATGTCTGCCGCCCGCTTCATAGATCCGTTTAATGACATCTTTCGCTAGAATATATTCTGTCCAATGAGAAAAAGAAATCCGAAGCGAATATGCGTTGAAAAACAATAATTGTAGCATTGACTGTCGCTTTGCTGCATGAATGATCAAGTAATTTCCGAGTAGAAACTCATATTGGCTTTCCATACACTTACCGGTACTGTATGCACATGCCGCGTACCGTCAAATGTGACGGAGAAGGGATTTTTCCCCTGATTACAGTATGCAATGCCACAACACAACAGCTCGACCGGAAAAAAAGCCACGTAAACCCTTCGCTTCTCTAGTAACTCTGCAGGTAGGTCATGTCATGTCATTTAGGTTTAGGTAGCGGATACTAAACTTCACAAACATTTTGTGTACACCTATCGGCAAGTTGAGTGTAGAACATGTATTAAAACTCACAGACGTCGAACATTCCAGTGCAGTGAATGTGTCGCCATGTAGCGTGACACAACTCGCTCCGCCCCCCACGGCCCGCGCTCCGGAGTTTGGGGGTGGTTCCGAATTCAGGCTCTCGCGTCTCGCGGTTGCTTGACACTAGATACGGGTTTGGTATTGATTTGATTTCTTAATCTTCTGTAAAGATTAAAGTCTGAATATGTGCCATGGTAGTGATTCAATCAAATATTCAAACAAATAGTCATACTCATAGTCGTAGATCAGTCTAGATCTAAATTACGTTAGCGTGGATGTGTCTGGAAAGGACATTTTGCTGACCGAATCATACAGATACAGATAGATCTAGTAATATTTTTTGGTATTGTTTTGATGCAAAAAATAAAGAGACACAGCTATTATAATTACACAGCACAGTTGAAATCAAGATGTCACTTACCCCAGCCTGATTGCATACAAAATATGAAGCAATATTTCAATACTTCACCAGGCAAGGATTAATGGATATTTCCCATATAATTATTTTTTCAGGCTGAATTGTCAATTGATTGTATTGTACTGATACATGTATTTATTCCTTGGGTGTCATCAATTGTCACTAAATTAAAGATTGTGAGTGAATTCTTGTGAGTTTTTTACAGTGGTGCATGTGATAACATTTTGACAATAGAGGTCAGAGGATGTCTTAAATATTTTCATGACACACAAAGTAATGCTGCTAAGTACTATGAGTGCAAAGTACAACTGCTTCCATGTGAGAAAATTGAACTTACCGGTAGTCTATACTAACCTAGACCGAAAGCTTCAGTCTCTATATCGTCAGTTGTTCCACTGAGACTACGTGTGGCTCCACTAGATATCCGGAGGTCTAGTGGAGCCAGACGTAGTCTCATGTGGAACAACCGACGATATAGAGACTGAAGCTTTCGGTCTAATACTAACCCTGTAAGTTGGGGCTCTGATCGGATCAGAAGATCGGAGAGACACCCTCGCACCTTTGATCGGTATCGGCTCATTTAGGCTGAGCAATAAAGTTCTATTTAATTCTTCTATTTTAGGTTCAAGTTCAAATTATTAATTAATGTAGATCTAATTGTATCTTCGCGGAAGAGGTTTACGGTACACCATGTGTAAAGTCCTCGAGGGACTGAGGAAAGTAGATAGAAAATAGAAGTGAGATGGAAAGGCGAGAAAGTGGAGGTTGGAAGGAAGAGTATCTTTCGGAAGTGAGTATAGTCCTGAAAAGGACTGTAAACCAGAAAGTTGTAGGCAGGATGAGAGGTTTGAGTAGAAGACTGGATTGAGTTGGAGAGTTGAGTTGAGTAGGCGAGTAGAGTTGCAGAGCAGGAGCAGGAGAGTAGACTTGACGTTTCGGACAGGTCAACCTTCAAACATCATCTAATTGTATCTTGTTACAGATAAAATGATATGGTGACATGTCAAAGAGCCAAACATGGATAGCCCAAATCAAGCCCCGCCTCCTTGGAAACCAGAACAACCCGTAACAGAGCTGAGTAACAGAAAGAGCAAGAACATTGACACTGCCACCGTACCAGGTAAAAAAATGACAAGAGTTAAAACTGTTGGAAGATGAAATGCCAGAGTTAAAACTGTCAGAAGATAAAATGGCAGAGTTAAAACTGTCAGAGTTAATAAAGATGCCAAAGGGTATAACAAATGTCAGAGATAAAATTACCAGAGTTATAATAATACACCAAGGTAAAATTGTCAAGAGGTGAAAATGTAAGATACCAGAAGTAAAAATGACAAAAATGTCACTGCTGCAGCGGCACAGCCAAGGGTCAATACATACAAAGCTCTGATTGTTATCAACTACAGTCACACCTACTCCAAGGTCAGGAGTGTGTGGGGCTGAGAGCAATATCACCACTTTCCAAGTATTAGTAACCCCAAACCCCCAATCTATGACTTTGTGTACATGTATTACATTCTTACCTCTGATTGCTGAATAAATTTATTCTCAAGATTCTTTTGGTTTTTGGAATGTTTTGGGATAGTTTTCATTTCTGAGAATCCAAGAATATATAGCGATGCTGTATCCCTTCTCTGCAACTAGTCTCATCATGTCAGTAACCCCCCCCCCCCTTGTAAGCGAAAAAACGCTGACTTTAATAAATGATGATGATGATGATGATGATAAAATGTAAAAATTGATTTATAAATGCTTGTTTGAATGTCCATTTGGACGGTAGAGCGGATTAGGGATTATATAATCAACAATATATTATTTATAATGATGTGCCTTGTATTTTGTTTTAGAAATCATCAATATACTGCATGACTGTGAGGAGGAAATGTTTATTGGTTGGCAAAATTATCAGGTTAGCATGCTTTACAGTAGAGTGAAATATTCATTATATTTTAGAAAATTCTTTGACAAGCCATATAAAGAAAAAAAGTGATCACATTCTATTTGGTGCATTTTCACTCTTAAAATCTCTTACAAGCAAGGACAATAAAATTTAATGGGTTCTTACATTTTTTGGGTGTTCCCCCCCCCCCCCTTTTTCCAAATTTGCTAAGGGTGGAGGGACGAGGGGGTATACAATTTTTAACCCTATTTTCTTTTTTGGTATGCCTGTTTTGTACTTCCTCAGAGAAAAGAAAAGGTGTCTAACTTGTAAGAATGAATATTTAATGTTGAACTGTTTTTCCTGTATTTTTAATGGCCATGGTGGCTCAGTGGTTAGAGCGCCCGCCTCATGAACGGGAGGTCGTGGGTTCGAACCCCGGCCGAGTCATACAAAAGACTTATAATAATGGGACCTTCCGCCTTCTAGATAGGTGCTCAGCATATTAGATTGGAGAAGAGTAGTAATAACATATTATGTTATGCAGGGCCCGCTGGAACAGCAGTTTTATAACTGAAGTGGCTACCCTGGGTATATAAAACGTTATTATATAATTATATATTCTTTCATTCCTGTGTGTTTAAAGAAAATGTTGGTGTTCTTTTTTTCTTTCCATTTTGTTTTCACTGTCTCTGTTATTTATTTAGAGATTACACGACAAGGATTTTGTGAAGAAGCTCAGTGAAGTGTCCAGGCATGCATCTGCTCTCTTAAAGGTAAGTCATTAAGTAAAGCGAGAGTAAGGTAACAAAAAGACTGTTATCCATCTTTTCTGCCACCGTTTTAATAATAATAAATCGTTCTTGTATGGCGATTATCACATTATGATTTAATGTCTCCATGCGCTTAAGATTTTGAAACGTATTACCCCGGCCTTAGCTCCAGCGACCGTAGTGGGCAAAGGTAGATTAATGTCTTGTCAAAGGACGTTGGTGGTGTGGCAGGGATTTGAACCCCCTACCTTGTGGCTCACAGTCTGGAGACTTATCCACTAGACTTCTACTAAAAACTTCTGGTAGCTGCCAATTAGTCAATCAATAATTGTCTTTCCAATTTTATGCACACATCAACTATATCAAATTCACTTCTTTTGGTGAATGCATCCCTCCACATGCTACAATTTCCTCCCTTTTAAGGGTTGGGGCGCTAGTGCACTTTGGCACAGGATATGCGCTATGCTATCGCAACGGTTGCCTAAAGATTTGACTCAGTTAATTCTTATATTAAAATGAAATGCAAAAGCAAGACCGATAATGTGGACATTTTTTGAGTTAATGGCATCTCATAACAGATGTAATTGATTGTTTTTGTTTCTGGAAACTACAAGCAAGGTGAAGTGCCAAATGATTGTATGTTTTTTATATACAAGTTGTTCAGGATGTAATATTTTTTTTTTTAAATCCCACGTGTCTCTTTTCATCTTTCTTTTTCCTTCAGAATTCAGCTGATAATGCCATCATCCTGAGTGGATGTGGAACTTCAGGAAGAATTGCCTTCTTTATTGCTGTAAGATTAATAGACTTCTAGTATCTTTGTTATCATTTATTTATTTGTTTTTTTTATTTCAACAGGGTAACTCTCCCAGTATCAAAACTGTTTTACTGAGAGACCCTGTACAAATTTATATATTAAAAATACAGAGTAGATTGAACAAAGTTAAAATGTACCATATCATGGATTATTTGTTTTTATTTATTTTATACACCATGATATAAACATGAAAAGTAGACATTTTGTTATTGCTGATAATGGGAATATTTGATTTCTTGTAAACAGAATGATAAAAAAAAAACTTAAATCATTTTTTTCTCCATAATTCCAAAAGTGAAGACCAATTTGGTATTCTGGTAAACCCAAATAGTACAGAGAACAAAAACCTGTATTTAAAATGAAGATTGCCAAAGGTGCTGTCTTGTTAAACTTGAAGGGCTTTTTGTCCTGAAAATGTTACATGTTTTCATTCCAAGGTGAAATACCCCCCCCCCCCCCCCCCTCCATATTATTTTATTTTGATGCAGACCAAGATGAATAGCTTGCTGAGTGAAAGGGGGCTTCCCCAGTGCTTTGATTACATCATAGCTGGTGGTGACAGGGCTTTGACCCATTCTGTGGAAGCATTTGAAGATAGTCCAGAGGCAGGCAAGGATGAACTAATCAAGGTTAGACCGTCAGAGTCATTGTCTTATATTATTATAAAGCTACTATAACAGCTTAGATCACTTGACAATCACACATAAAATTACCAGTTTATCAAAGCAAGTCGTTGATCAGATGGAAGACAAAAACAATAATTGTGTAAGCCATCAATCTTATATTTTTTTAAATTTGGTGAATATCAGTAGAGTAGCAAATATAGCATGTGTATTGAGCTGGCAATGTATGTATGAATATGTATTGTAGCCTATGTTATGTTCATTACTCTGCATCAGCATCTTGGAGTTTGTGTGCCTGTCAATTGCAATAAAAAAATATATGTAAGGTTGGCCTCTTCAGAAATTTAGACTTTCAATAGCTAAATTTAAGTCTAGTAATGATACATGTGTGTACTTTGCTTAACACATAAGATAATTTATTACAAACATTATAGATCTTATTATAAACAGTTGGTATTTTTCATATATGTTCATTTATGTGCTTTCATTTGATCTGCAGGTCTCTAAAGGAAAGAGGAGAGTTCTTTTCATTGGAATTTCATGTGGGCTTTCAGTAAGTATATTGGATGTCTCTCATAGGACTTCAGCTATAAATATCAATATGTCCTTGCATGAGGCCACTAACTTTTAATTCCATAATTAGGGTGGTAAAAAAATGGTGAAATGCTTCCAAGCTCTATTGTAACATTTTCTCCACCAAGTCAAACCAATTCAATGTGCTTGTGTCCTGTGGTAAGGCATTAATTCTCTTTACTATAAGTCCCTCAGAGAGGACTTCAAGCTGTCTGTCCCCAGTTTGCTCAATATATGAGCAGATACATGCTTTCTTAGCAGTTAGGTAAAACCATCATCAACCATCAACCAATTGTTATTATTTATTTGACAAAATTGTATGCTCTTTCTTGTTAACCTTTCTCCTAGTAACATTTACTTTTATCTTTCAATTTGATTTGATTTGATTTGTATTTTTCTTCAGGCTCCATTCATAGCTGGTCAGCTGCATCACTGCATGTCTCACCTCGATACCTTCCTATCTGTCTTACTGGGCTTCAATACTATACACATGGTCAGAGATAGGACCATAGAGGGATGGGATCACACCCTTCTAACAGGTGCAGATTTTCTATCTATTCATACATATTTTTTTTCTCATTTTTTACGATTTTTTAAAACAATTTTTTACAATTTTATGAGGACACCCTAGATGCAATAGATTCACATTCATATATTAGACCAACCCTGATTCTTAAACTTATCCTAGTGCTTACCAAGCCTGATAAATTTTGAAGAATATTTGTTTCTCCCCCAAAATGGATAGTCTCTGAGATCGAAGTAAATCCGATTTAAATTTGGGGGGGGGGGGGGGTGAGGTGCTGCTTTTGTCATGACTTGATTGAACTCCTCGCGCAAGCCCTCGGATTTCTATAACTTTAAAAAAAAAATAAAAAAAAATTTTTTTTTTAACTCTCACTATCACCCCTGCCGCTAACCCAACCCTAAACCTAATCCTATTCCTAATCCAAGTTCTAACTCTAACCCCCACCCTGATCATAATCCTAACCCAGACCAAAGCTCTAATCCTAATCCTGTAACCCTGATCCTTAGCGTAACCCAGTACTGATATATAGTGACAAATTCAAGTCTGTATTCAACTCCTGTTGAATTTTGTTAAATTTTCAACAAACTTTTGTTTCCAGTGTGCAAGATTAAGCTAGAGTGAAAATTACTGGAACAGTGAATCACTGAATGTTCTGTACTCCATAAAGGTTATAAAAAGTCCATTAGGACAATGATGAATATTTCACTATGCTAATTAACTTTAAAACTGTCTTTTTAACAGTAAACCAAAAATTCACTGGTACATTTTTTGTATGTACCGTATTTATTCAAACTATGATTTTGTAATGCACTTGTTTTCTTTAACATTATAGTTTTGTATGTAATCCTACCTCACTTAATTCTTACTTTTTTTTTTCTTCTTCATTTTCTTTGTAGTAACTAAACACTTGATGCTTCTGGAGAGTAGCGGGCAAGGTTATATTCTGAATCCAATTGTGGGGGTAGGTTTTATATTTCAGTATCATATCTATCATAAGGTACAGTTTATATGAATACTGAATGCTACGTCGAGACCATTGTTATACAGTTGATATGTTGCTTTCAATTTGCATAGCTTAAGTATGCAACAGCAAAATATTGTTCTCTTGATAGTATAATTAATCAGAATTGTGCACGCTGCCCTCAATTATGCATTGCATGATTTGTTTTGTTCTTTTCGTAGCAATTTCTCAATATGAATCAGAAATGATACTGATCCACCACATTGATGATAATAATAATTAAACATTTTTGTATAGCGCATAACACATAGGCATAATTGCATGTCCCTATGCGCTGGATCACACATATACTTTAACAGCTTCTCTGACCATATTAGGTCTCTGCTTTATTCGTCATTCATCTATGGTTGGGTTGCAATTTGTTTTTTGTTTAGGTTTCACATCAGAGCTAGCAAGTTATTTATTCTGTGGTTTGAGAGTTGAAACGAGGAATTCAAAGAGTGTATGACCTTGAAAAAAAGAGCAAATACTGCTCATTCATGTGTTGAATTTAGAATGTATATTCATTAGGAAAATGTCATTCACATGGTACATAAAGATTTTGTTTAAAAAAAACATATTATCAAATTTTAACATATTTTTTTTAAAGTCATCTGAAAGAATAGAATACTGACAAAATATAAAGATTTTGTTTAAAAAAAACATATTAACAAATTTTAACATATTTTTTTTAAAGTCATCTGAAAGAATAGAATACTGACAAAATATGCAAATGTTCATTATTTAAAGTAAATGCAAATGTTCAGAAGATGGCCAATGAAAATTTATATCACATCTGGTAGACTGTACAAATAGTACCATAGGTTACATACTGTATCCTTACTGCTTTCTTTTAGCCGGAAGCCGTTACAGGTTCATCCAGGATGAAAGGGGGCGGAGCAACCAAGTTGATCCTGGAGACATGTTTCCTTACTGCTCTTTCATATCTCAGCATCTCCTCTAATCCCAAAGACAATGATGAGGTATGGTACCATTTTCTTTCAGTTACCTCAATTGAGTGTGGCAAATGTAGATTAATTAATAACTTGCCTAAGGATATTAGTGCTGCTACAGGGATTTGAACCCCACACCTTGTTGTTCACAGTCTGGAGACTGGAAAATAAAGAGGCATATAAAGCATGTTGCACTTCACATTTTGTATCTTATAACACAAAGATAAGTACCGGTATTCATGACTAAGTGCCTACAAAGCTGCTTTTGCTTTCACCCCCACAGTCAGTGGCGTAGACAGGTTCGTACACCTGGGGGGGATGACTCAGGGGCGGATCTAGCTTTTTGCTAAGGGGGGGGGGGTTGACTAAAAATAATGACGATGCAGAGCATCGTCCACGAGCCGCAAAGCGGCGAGCCGATTTTTTTTGGGGGTGTTTATTTAAACCCCGTAAGTGATGTTTTCCTGGCATCTATTAACACAATGGAGACCATAAAAAGCAGTGCATGATAACGTCTTTTTAAATCAAGGAACAGTTAAATACACAGTTATATCCAGAGTTATCATGTGTTTGGTTAAGTTACCAGATGAGTTGAATATCTTCTCACAATATTTGCACTTGAAAGGGTTTCTCTCCAGCGTGCGTTCTTTTTTCTTTCTTTTTTTCTTTTTTTTTCTTCTTTTTTTTCCCTTTTTTTGTTTTTGTTTGTTTTTTGGGCCGCCCAAGGGGGGGGGGGTCAAACTCCCTAAAACCCCCCCAGTAGATCCGCGCCTGTTTAATCTTGTGGTTATCTTGTGGTTTCCAAACCACAAGATAACCACAAAATACTTGTAAGATTTTCTTTTTTTTACCGTCTGAATTGGCTTTCACCGTGTGAATGCGGCTAATAACAATAAACACAATTACAATAATGATGAGGATTATTATTATCATCATCATAATTATTATTATTATTAATATTATAATTGTTATCATTATTATTATTACTATTATTATCATCATTATTACTTATTAAGTAAGCAAATATCATTCCCCAAAACCTGGGGGGGATGATTGTACATGCCATCCCCTCATCCCCCCCCCCCCCCCCGTTGTCTACGCCCCTGCCCACAGTGCAATTGTTTTCATGTAAAATCAATTTATTTTGCAGCTTTTTTTTTGCAGATTTATAATATTTCATTTTCACTGATTACAAATTTAGCAAAATTACAAATGTAGCAAAATATTAACAAATCATTATAGCAATCATGGAGTCAATACATTGTAAGCCACTTTGTAGATATTATGTGCGCATGGCGGTGCATTTTATGATGCTCATGTGGAAGTATTCTTTTCAAGAAGGCAAATAAAAAGTCTTCATGAAGCATCTTCACAACTTTGTCTGTGATTATTCTAAAATGCAGAAAGTGGGAATTACCCATGTTTAAAGGATCTGTGGATATTTTGGGGTCATTTGTACAAAATGTCGGAAGTGGCTTTTTTGGCATGAATATATTCAAAATGAATGCTAAGCGCTGTTAAAAAAAATAAAAATAATAATCACCACGATTCAGCACTATTTTACTGGAAGCTTATAATATTATGATACTTAGAGTTTCATGTAAGTGATCAACGTAGACGAAATTTTGTATAGCATCTCTAGTTTTATTTGACACATTGTACATCAGATGAATGCAGGCAAGGATGCAGCTAATGATTCCAGCAAACGAGAAAAACTGATCACCAGTCTCTTTGAGTGCTACAAACAGGTTTGGGAGACTTCTTATCACACCTCCAAGGAACAACTCTCAAAGCTAATTGAACAAGCTGGAAAGAGGTGGGTGTCATAATTAGTTGAAGCTCGTAGAACGTCTGATATTGGAGATGATACTTGGACACTTTTTTAATTCCAAAAATTTGGTAGAACGCTTGGGATACAGTCTCCTATAGCTCACTCATCAAATTTAGGAAGTGCCTCTTAGTCTCAGACTAATAATAATAATAGTTTGTCCTTATGTAGCGCATTTCAGGACCGCAGGCCCTCTCAATGCGCTTTAAAGATATATATTATTACCCCGGTCATCGGATTCATGCTTACTCGCACACAATGTATGCACATTCTCCACTCCCTGGGGAGCATTCCAGCACGTCGCCATTTTACAAGCGCCACTTGCTTATCTAACCACATTAACTTTCGCATCCTACCGGGTACCCATTTAACACCTGGGTGGAGAGTGGCAAATGTAGATCAATGTCTCGCCAAAGGACATTAGTGCCGCGGTGGGACTTGACCCGCGGACCTTGTGATCCACAGTCCGGTGACATATCCACTCGTCCACGGCACCTCTATAATGTACTTATGATTGAAGAGGGGCCCCCATTTTTTATTTTTGTGTGTATGTGTGTGCATTTCACGCAAAAAACAATCAGAGAACAATAAAGAGGCAATTCCTTTTTCAACTAAGTAAACAATTTAAAAAAAAATTAATCTACTTAAAATGTCACTTAAAGAGGCGTGAAAGAGACCTATGCACAATCATCTGCTCCTCTGATTTTCTGCTTTTTGTCTCGCCTGCGTAGCAAAAAGTGAGACATAGGCGCCTCTTTTCCAGTGACAGCGACGGCGACGGCGACATCAAAAACTTAACCTAAGGTTAAGCTTTTGAATTTTTAGATAAATTTTAAAGTATAAGTTCTTAGTCAATGAAACTTTGCCTATAGGGTAATCAAGTATCCCCAATCATGTGAGTAGAATATCAGATCACAAAGTCAAGTTCAAAGGTCATTTCAGGTCAACAGACTTGGACTATGTTGTAGCATCATCATCGAAAACTTAACCTAAGGTTAAGTTTTTGAATTTTTGATATAATTTTGAAAGTATAAGTTCTTAATCAATGAAACTTAGACTATAGGGTTATCAGGTCACCAGATCATCAGGTTATCAGAATTTCAGGTCACTAAGTTAAGGTCAAAGGTCATTTAAGGTCAACAAACTTAGACTTTGTTGTGGCATCAACATCAAGATTTTCAAAATGCTTCTCCTTCGTTATTTTTCAACCGATTTTGATTCTGATTGTTTCATATGATAGGGCTAGGTGGGGGATTTAAAATTTCTACACAGAATCGTGAAATTCATTATCTATGCTAATTTATGCTAATTTATTCGAAATCACAAAAAAGGCTTCTTCTCCTTCATTTCTCGATCGATTTTGATTTGGTTTGCTTTATATCGTAGAGCTAACTTTGGTACACTAAACTTCTACACAGAATTTTGAAATTGTTCTCCATTAATTACTTAACGTAATTTATTCAAATTTATTCCCAAAATAACAAAAATTGCTTCTTTTCCCTCATTTCTTGACCGATTTTGATTTGGTTTGCCTTATCTGGTAGAGCTAAATTTGGAACACTAAATTCTACACAGAATTGTGAGATTTTGCTCCATTGATTATTTATGGTACTTTATGCAAATGAAATGAAATTATGTCCCTTCCTCTTCCAGGGCATCAAATTTTTATTTTTTGACCAGTTCAAAAGTGTACCACATAAAATTTACGATATTTGTTGTTGTGAGATGCAGATGAGCGCTACATCGTTGACGTTCTGGTTTATCATATTGGATTGCGTTATGCAGGCGAGACCGCCGATTGCGTTTCCCTTGTTTTTAGAATCATTTACTACTAAGGTTGGAATTCCCTTTAACAATCTATTTTTTCTCCATTTGTTATTGTTGTCTTTCTACCGCACCTCCTAGCCTACTTGACAATGGTCACGTGTACTACACTGGCTGGGATACCTGTGGTCTTCTAGGACTGATTGACGCCTCTGAGTGCCCTCCTACATTCGGATCAGGTTAGAACTGTATAAAGATGGATGGGGAGGGGGGCAGGGGGGAGGAGGGGGTAATAGTATGATTGTACTGTGCATTGTATACTATTTATACTCAGGGTAATTCCCACGGTCATTAAAAAACCAGGATAGTCATGGAAAATTAAATTCCTCTGGAAAGCCATGGAAAGTTTCATTTCAAATGGTGTTACTCGAGGGAGGGGAGGAGGGGGGAGGGGGTGGGGTAGGAGTATGATTATACAGTGCAGTGTATACTATTTATACTCAGGGTTCCCAGGGTCATTGAAAAATAAATTCTTCTGGAGAGTCCCCAAGTCATGGAAAATCTTCTGGAAGTCCCAGAGTCATGGACATTGATCGTGGATGTGGACAGTTTGTGCCTTTATGGCAGACCTCAGTTTGAACTGACAACAGCACAGTACTTATGTGCTGCTTGGATGCTGCAAGCAATACCGAAATGGTATTTATCTGGTAATGGGCGAAAATGTAAATGGGTCATGAAAAGTAGTGGTATTTGGTTCTCAAATTTCTGTTGGAACCCTGATACTGTTCATTTTATAGTGCCTGATAATAATAAATTACAGTGTTAATCTACATCAGATTGCTTCGAATCTGTACAAAGAACATATTTACTGTATGATTTATAGCGTTTGGATACAACTGATTGTTTCAGATATAAAGCAATGAATTACTTTCTGGTAATCCAGATGTAGTATGAAGTATAAACGTTTGTGATTAAAATCATTTAATGTCAGATATACTTTAAAATGTTTCTGGTCAACAGATTTTGATGATATCAGAGGGTTTTTGAAAGGAGGCCTTGCACCACTAGCGTCTCTCCCTCAAACAATGGTGAGATTTTCTGTTTTAAAATATCATTATTTTGTCAGCTAAGGTGTTTAAGAGACTGTTCCTTTCCATGTATGCCTTTCATATATTTGATGGAATATGGAAACTTTCCTTGTAAACACAATTTTTTTTAAATGAATGATTGGATTGTAAAAAATAAGATATTGTTTGAGCTGTTCAAAGTATTCCTATTATATATATATATGTATGTAACACCTACTTATTATAAAATATGGGAAAGGAAACTGAATGACTGATCTCACAATGCTTCATGTTAGAGGCAATGTTAATAAATGTCTTGAGAATCTGCTTTCCACAAAGCTAATTCCTCTCTCCCATACTGAAATTAAAGAACTTAAAGATAAACTTTAGTACTGGTAATGCGATTGCATTAATTGTTAAGAAAAGGTGTGGAAAGGATCAGAACAGTTGATCATGTAGCATGTAAGTATTGGTGTGCACTGCAAGGTTCTGGATTTATTAAAATCATAATAAATTTGACCAAGTCTTGGTAAAGTAACACAGAAAGATATATATGGGACAACACACATGGTGTCGGGGCTAGTACTACCTTGATTTCCTTGTCTTTCTATGCTCATTACTCGGCCAGTATACATTTTCTTCCAAAATTGTTTGGCACATGTCATTTATTTGTAGTCTTGAACATTCAGTGTAAGTTTCGTTTGATTCTGTGAGAATTAATTTTCTTTTTTTTACCACTACTGGAGTTTATCTTTAACCCTTCCCCTATGGGAACTGGGTTATCCCTGTAGTAAGCCAATAGAAATGGCATAATTCAGTAGTCAAAGGGTTCAAGTCGGTGGGCAGGCAGTTTCCATGTGCAAAAGGTCATAATTCGCTGACACCAGACTTGGTGGAAATACCATTAATGAGTGTACAATTCTGCACACAGCAAACTCGTAGTCCACTCAAGAAATACCCCCCTCGTCTCTCACAGAGTCTTCGGGTGGTACAAATGTCAGATTAGGACTTTACCATATGGGGAAGAGGCAGAGCATTACATAATGCTTGTTGGTCATAAAACTGAAGGCTTATCCCATTGATTGACAACACCTTTTATCGGGTAAACACCCGAACGGTGTCAAATTCCCCATGAGATTCCACTTTTATGTGTATCTTTAACTAAACATGTGATCTATGTTTTTGTTTTTATTTGAAGAACACTGCCATAGGTCAGGACCCCTTAGAAGATGAAACATCTCTGGAATTCTTCAAGAAATCTGTCCTACCGTCCATCACTGCTAAAGATACTGTTGTATTCCTTGTGCCTTCAAATGGTAAGACCAACTTTATTAGGTTTTTTTTTATTTTTTTTTTTTATTTAAACAAATTTAATTCAAATACTGATTGCTGCATGATAAATAAAGATCAGAAAAATCAGAGCAATCAGTAAAAATGAAATAAATGGAAAATCACTGCACAAGAAGATCATTGTAATTGATAAATATGAACAAACTTGATAAATGTACGTCATAGTCTATGTAGTCACAAAGTAGACAAGGTATTCTGGGCTTTCTTAGAAGTGCCAAATATTTTATTTTTTTCTCACTAGATAAACTTTGTTGGAAACGTTTATATGTGAATGGGGTAATTGTCATATTTCCTCAATTATAATGAGTATTGGGCTCAAGCAAGGCCATATACATGTAGTATCCTTGGTTAAATGAAAGGATGTCAAATTTCTCATTTGATATCTTCTAAAGAATAAGATTTGAGAAATACATGTAAAAGTTGGTAGATAGCATTCTGCCAACCATAATAAAAGTGTTATAGGATATTGAAAGGTAAAAGTAAACCAAAAAGTAAAACAAAACAATACCTTTTTTCATCTATATGTTCCCCAGATGCAAAAATGTATGATGAACTGAACACCCTACTGCGATCAGTGATGCAGACAACTCAGCACATAGGTGTTATCTCATCGCCTCTTTTGGATGAAACACAACTTGACCTCAAAAGTTGCACTGTCGTTCCTCTCGGACACCTACAAGAGGAGATGGTTCACAAGATACAAGATGGCGGACTGGACAGTGCCCTGGAGAATGTTGTGGTGAAGAGTGTTAGCGAGATAGCTCTGAAGTCAGCTCTCAATGCTATCAGTACTGGTGCTCACATTGCCAAAGGGAAGGTCTACCAGAACTTCATGGTTGACTTGAGACTCAGGTAAAATGAACAATTTTGGATTAAGTTTGAATCCACGATAAACCGCAGCATTTTTTTATGATGACGAAAGTGAAGTACGCTTCACATATTTAGTGCAACATTGTAACACAGAGCTCAGTGAGTTTGAGTAGGAAATTTGTTTTGGTTTACCATGGCATATCTGAACAAGCCTTTGCGAATGTTAAACAATAAGTTTCTTTTTATCATGATATTTATTTGCGTAGATGTTAGTTTCAATTCTTTTTACATTTTGCCAAGTAAAGCAATATCAGCCTGTTAAAAGAAGTTCTGTTAGATTTTACAGACATTTTACACTACAATTCAACAGAAATCATGGATAGCATACCAAATGACTTTGCACACATATGTTTTGAGGTTAGCACAACCTGAGACTATTTTATACATGTTTCTCTCCAATGTCCTGTTTGCTACCGTGACAAAAACTCAACATGATCTTTAAAGTCTGTCTGTACTAGTTTGCCCAGGGGGTATTAGACCTCCATGGAAGGTCACTGACAGGTGGTTATCTCATCAAATCAGCTTTCAATTAACATAAGAAAAAGAGGATCATGGGCGACCAACAGGCACCAATTAGGCATTGTTTGCTATATAGAGGGCGCAGGTAGCTATACATGTAAGTAGTGCAGTGGGGCTTTAAAGCAAAGTATATTTTGTCACTTAGTCTTAGAACGGTCATGTATGGCTTTATATCGTTCTATCTCCCAGTAACTCCAAGCTGCTGGAGAGAGGCATAGGAATCGTCTCCAGGTGTGCAGAGTGTTCCATAGAGATTGCCAGAGATGCAGTGATGAGAGCCATCTACCGTTCTGATGACATCGCTTCCTTCAGAGACACTCCTGTTTCCTCTATCATACAGACTGCAGGCGATGTAGAGAGGGTAGGTCGGCCATTCTGGAGAATAATTCAGCCTCATTTAGATATGACACAGTAAACCGCCGTGTCTTTTTAAAAATTATGACAGAAGTGTTATACACTTCACATTTCTGTGTCTAAAACACAGAGCGCAGTGAGTACGCGTTTTACGAAACAAATGAACATTGGTTTACCACTTCATATCTGAACAAGCCTTTAGGAAAACAATCATATATACATATGGGTGTGTTTTTTATTAAGACATAAGTGTTATATGTTTCACATTTCTGTGTCTTAAATTCTGAGCGAAGGAATTTGTGTAGGACCTATGTTGCGCTCAGTTGCCATTCACCTACTCGTTATACAAAACAAAAATAGGCCTCATTTTACCACTTCATATCTCAACGAGCGCTTAGGGAGATAAACATATAGGCCCTGTTTTGTAACCAAAAGAGGAACATTAGCACATTGCCATTTACTTTTTTGTTAACATTCTGTGCAAATTGTCTTTCTTGCTGGAATGCTTTTTTTATGGTGAATGAAAATAGTATTAATAACAATTACAATGATATTGTTAATATTCAGAAGGCCAACTATTTTTATAGAGGATATAGATAATGATAAGGAAATATTGAGGATGATGATGATGATGATACTTAAAAAGGTTATGTTAATTAATACTAAATTGTTAATCATGATATATCAGCTTCCTGTAAAATGCTCTCACCTTCTCTTCTCACTTGTCTAACAATCTTTCCGCTCTCTCTCTCTCCTTTTCTCTCTCTTTCTCTCTCTCTCTCTCTCTGTCCATTCTGCATCCCTTCAGGTTGTACCTATAGCCATTATCCTTGCCATCAAGGGATGTACAGTGCCAGAGGCTCTGGATCATCAAGAGAGGGCGCCAGTCATCAGAACCTCACTCCTCAATCTCCTTCAACCTCCGTCAACAATAAGCTAAGAGTTTTGATGTTGTCATGTCAACTCTCTAAACATATACTTGTAGAGTAGATATTTACAACTTCATCAAAGTTATCAATCGTACAGACAGAAGTCTACTAATAAGACTATAGTTTCTAATGGAGCATCAACTGCCCATTTAAAAAGAAAATCGTTACCAGTAATCACTTGTTGTGAGTTTGCAATATTGATGGGGTGGAGAAAAAAAATGTTGTGGTACTGACAACTCAATGAGCTGCAAATGTATACAGATACTTGATACACTCAAGTTCTAGTTAGGCAGTTTTTGATAGTGCCTATCTTGAGGCAGGCAATATTTTTATAATGAATTGGTGACTTTAGAGGTCATAATAACCAAAAAGACTATAACAGTAAACCCTTGTTCAAATATGATGCCGCAAAAATATGGCGTTTTTTATGATGTGTAAGGTTGAATACACGCCTCATTTTGGTATGTTAAAACACAGATCTCAGTGAATATGCATGCAAAGGACATTTGATGCCTGCCTTTGCTATTCATTTACACATAAATAAACAATGGCTGGGTTTTTTGCGGTGGTTTAATTGCGTCACATCTGAACTAGCCTCTAACAGTACATGTACATGTGCATGTAGCTGCTAGCCAGTAATGTTTAAATTAATAAGATGATTTTTTTTTTTTTTAATATGTATAAGTGTAACTTCATCATACTGCTGTGCAGTTTCATGTTTGATAATCAGGAAAGATTTTCACTATGCAGAATTTCATATCTGGTACAATTATGGTAGCTACCTCTGAGTGTTTTGATACATTATGTATTCAGAAAATGCACAAAAAAACTTTTTAATCACAATTTAGAAGTAAGACATATTTTGATATATGATTCATGCCTTATTGTTCAGATATGCCATTGATAAATGCATTGTAATCAAAGTGCAATACAAAATGAGTTTTAATCTGCCATTCCAAGTTTGACAATTGTCTTTCTGATCAAGTGCAATCAAGGCTTTTCCATCTACTTCTATCTCTGCATGGTTCTTTGTAATATGATGTAGCTTCTGTTACCATTCAGCCCAATGAACTCATCAATGTATTTGATGCGCTGTCTCACTCTGCATCTCTTTCCCTCAAATTTTTCCTGTCGGTATCCCGTTGTCTGTGCCTTCTCTTCTCATAATATGCCCAACAAACAGCAGTTATCTTTTCCTTATGACGTTATTGAGGGATCTTTCGACACATGCCTTAACTTCTTTTTCTTTTTTTATTCTGTCGGCCCAAGGTATCCTAAACATTCTGATCAATAAGACAGACATTTCATTCCAACTGCTGTCCGTTTATGGAACTCATTCCTTGCCAATATGGTCTGAAACATTGCAGATAGAGTACTTCAAAGTTTATATGCAGAATACATGGATAACTCCTTGATGCAACACAACTTTTTGTTTTGCTTTCATTTTATGTTTGTAGTAGATTGTTCCTTTGTATTGTCTGTTTTGTAATCATTATTGTAGCTATTCTGAGATGCAATGAACTACTTGATTGGGCCACCAGAGCTCTCGATGAGAGTCTGCTTTTTCAGCATTTTTTTCCCCAAGATGTTTGATGATGTTCATGTTTTGAAACTTATATTACAAAATATATACACAAATCTGGAAATACATGCAAGGGCTGGGGTAGATGTGAAAATGCAATACTTTTAAGACGTTTGGGGAAACTATGTCCAAATTATTTCCTTCAACTTTACATTGTGCAAAAATCAGTGTGATAGAAATGAAATGAAGTTTTTTAATAGTTATGGACATGCTTTACATGTTTTGCAGTTATGATTGATTACCAGAGTAACCATTATAATCAGAACATTATTAAATATATTTTCCAAATGCATATTTCCAGAAAGAAAATAGTATTAGTAGGCTGTACCTTTTATATGCTAATATTCATATACACATATATGTATGGAACAAATTACCTGTATTTCTAAGAAATGGTACTTCATGCAATTCTCTATTGAAAACATAACTTCTTAATTTGTCTTTAGGCTATCCTCTGAAAATGGCGCTATATCAATCTTGTTATCACTATGATACTAATATCATTTCATAACTTTATGTGCAACTGTAAATAAAGGAAAATTATATCGCAAATAGACATTTTCAGTAATTTTATTCAAGAATGCCACTATTTCCTACTATAGGTCTATATTAATTAAGTTGTTTGACTCCTATTAGTAAAAATGGCAGATATAGAAATTATTTCAGTACTTAACTGCAATAATGTTATATATGGACAAAATGTATTTTAATATTTTTGTTTACTGTGCACCATAGATTTATATAGTGTAACTTGTTATCATTTATATATTTCATGACTAAATGTTATGCTATTTTGAAATCAAATCATACTTATTCTGTATTATTTTTTATTTTTTTACGAGTTATACTGGGAAGCTTACAAGTTACAAAATTGTTTGTAAAGGGAGTTATGAGAAAAGAAATAATTTATTTTGCTGCATATTTTCTGAATGAGTCTTAACAAAATAAAAGTTTACTTCAAGTTTAGTTAGGGGATGTGAATAAAAATGAGTGACGTGTGCTAGTGCTGTGCTTGATTGCCGAAAATTATAAGATGAAAAATCCCGTGCTGGCGTCTCTTTAATATGATGATACACGTAGTGTTTGAGAGAGGGAGTGGGGAGAGAGGAAGAAGCAGAGAGGGAGGGATGGAGAGAGAAAGGCAGAGAGAGAGAGGGGGGGGGGTATAATTATGTTGCAGGTAAAACATGACAGTACAACAACTGACAAAATCGGGTTGCTCTACATTCGAATCATTTAAAAGACATGATTGATAACTTTATTAATACATAATCATATGAAAAAGTGAAAAGATATTTTCATTTCGCGATCACAAGTTATAGCAACGAATATATACCCTTAGATCAAGTTGATCATAATGTTATCATTTCCGTGGTTGTCATTTCGTTTATAGTTTGTATTGAAACGGCATACGGCATCACCGTCGTCTCCGTGAGGTGGTTCAATGTTCAGACTTCAACATCATCCTCATCGACATCCTCGTCATCGTCGATTGCCATCTCTTCATCGGGCACCTTGGTGTACTTCTTGGACTTGTCGCCTGAGCTACTTATGGCCGTCATCGAGAAGGTAGAGAGAGAGAGAGAGAGAGAGAGAGAGAGGGAGAGAGAGAGAAAGAGAGAGAGAGAGTGAGAGAAAGAAAGAAAGAAAGAGAGAAATCGGACAGGGAGCATCAAGATAAAATAATGAGGGTAATAGGAGCAAATTAAATCGAGATGGGGAGAAAGGAGTGGGGAGAAAAGAAAGATTTATTCATGTCGTCATGACCACGATAATTATCTGAAGACTTGGAGACTTGGAGAGTTCATTGTATAAAGAGTAGAAAAAGGAGGAGGATAACTCAAGGGGAGGAGGAGGAGGGAAGAAGAAGAAGAAGAAGAAGAAGAAGAAGAAGAAGAAGAAGAAGAAGAAGAAGAAGAAGAAGAAGAAGAAGAAGAAGAAGAAGAAGAAGAAGAAGAAGAAGAAGAAGAAGAAGAAGAAGAAGAAGAAGAAGAAGAAGAAGAGAGAGGAAGAAAGAGTAAAGTTCTAACTGCAACTTTAAATTATTACACTTTTCACTCATCATCGAGGGAAGTGGGATTTATACACATTTAGTTAAAAACAAAAATCATAATTAATGCAAAATCGCTTCGCTGTCAAAATGTATTGTATAGTCCAGTCATGATAAACAGATGGTTTTATTTATTGTTCTCAAGATTCGTAAAAAAACTATAAGGTAATAATAAGATAAATATGTATACCATAGCTTCGTTGCGATGGTAAAACAACCAAAAACGATGATAAGAACAAGAGTAGCACCAGCGGAGACGATCCATGGAAACGGGATGCCTGAAATACTGCCTGATTCTGTCGACAGGAGTAACAGTCAAATACATATCAGGGCCCAGTTTCAACAAACTTTTTATCAATAACAAGTTACTATAACTGTAATAAGCTACTGAAATAATGGTATTTGATTGGCTAAGAGTAGATTTGTCATATACATTGAGCATTTGTTAATGAAAACAACTTTTGTGAAACAGGGCCCTACCACAATATCAAAATATTTTGCATCCCATAACAGGATACGCAACGATCAATGGAGGTGTTATTCACTTGACTCTTAATCAAACTAATTAGGGTTCAAATCCCAGCCCGGCATTAAGTCTTTTGGGGAAGATATTAATCTACGTTTGCCACTCTCCACCCAGGTGTTAATGAGTAACTGGCAATCGCTGGGGGTAATGATAATTGCTAGGCCCGCAGGAAGAGCAGTATATTATTACTGGTTCAGCTACTTTTGGTTAATAAGACCAAAGTAATATAATTATTATTATCATGTTATTTTCATTATTCATTTGTTTTATTATTAGTAGTAGAAGTAGTATTAGAAGTGGTGGTAGTAGTAGTAGTAGTATTAGTAGAAGTAGTAGTAGTAGTAGTAGTAGTAGTAGTAGTAGTAGTAGTAGTAGTGATAATACTAATATGAATATGAATTTCATAAATATATATATAAACATGTATATATTATGAAATAGAAATAGAAATCTAGAAATCGTCACCTGCAGGCCCTTTCCCTCCTACGTTTAGCTTGACAACAGTCGTAGTGATGGTGGTCTCCCAGTATGTTGTGAGGCAGCTGTACGATCCTGCATCATCTTCTTGTAGCTCAGATATGTGAAGATTGCCCCCTGCGTCGAGCCGTATCCGAGGGCTGGTGTGCTCAAAGGTTTCATCATCTTTGGTCCAGCTATCGGGAATGTGGAAATATGAATTGCAGAGACTTAACAAAATTGAGAGGGGAAAAAATAAATTACAACAACAACATACAGCAGCAGCAAAAACAACCGAAATACGATTGCCTTCCGTTTTTGTCTAGTGCATTAGGTTTGCTAAACGTATTTGTTTTTGTTTGTTTGTTTATTTTACCGGACTGCTAAGAAAGCATGACTTGTGTCTGTGTAAGTAAGCAATCAGGAGACTGACAACCTCGAGTCTTCTCCGAGGGACTTTGTAATGAGGATTAATGCCTTACCAAAAGGTGCTAGCTAGCGCATCGATCTGGCTTAGAACCCGGGACCTCTCGGTTACGAGACAACTGCTCTACCACTGAGCCATCGCACCCCTTAAAATGACATGTTACCTAATCCAAACATGAGAGCCAATTATGACCCTTAAATGCATTTTCTTTAAATTCTTTGCGATACTGATTTTGTATCTTAGGGATCTATGGGTACGTAACCGTGTAAATCTGTTGCATCCAGCAATCTTTGATGTATTTAACCATAAGCTTCATTTTCATTTTTCAACCAGATAGAGGCGTTGCCCTCTATCTTCAGCAAAAAGTCGAAGCTATTGTACCTGAACGTTGTGTTGTGTATCCGGAGAGTTGATTTAAAACGGCAATTCAAAGATGTTTACCAACACTATTCCATAAATCTTGGATAACTTATGTTGGGCAATATTTATAAAAGATAAATTTAAGATGGTTAGTGTTATTTTAAGAATATTTTTTGTTCAATCCGAAGTCAAAAGAGAGGGCTTTATGTTTGATAAGTGTCCGGACACCCAACCCCATACTACCTCATTTTGATAGATGGCTGGTATTTTGAATTAGCTGGCTCTGACAGGAAAGTCCACACTTTTTCCAACGTCCTCACATTCGCTCGTGCTGGAATGCTGAAGAAAGATAATGAATATCAGACTTAATGAAGAAATACGACCACAATCTCCTCCTCCTCCTCCTCCTCCTCATTCTCCTCTCCCCCTCCCCTCCTCCTCCTCCTCTCCTCCTCCTCCCCCTCCTCCTCCTCCCCTCCCCCTCCTCCTCCTCCTCCTCCCCTCCTCCTCCTCCTCCTCCACCACCTCCTCCTCCTCCTCCTCTCCCTCCTCACCCTCCTCCTCCTCCTCCCCTTCTCCTCCTCCTCCTCCTCCCTCCTCCCTCCTCCTCCTCCTCCTCCTCCTCCTCCTCCTCCACCTCCTCCTCCTCCTCCTCCTCCCCCTTCTCCTCCTCCTTCTACCCCTTTCTCGTCATCACATTCACATAGAATTAGTAAGTCATCAGTATTCTTGTCATCGTCATCATCACTAACACCCCGGCCCTTACACCGTCACTTTGAAGTTTTATCTTGATCAGCAGCAGACGAATATATCGTCATCATCATGATTATCATCACAACATTATCACCACTGCACTGCCATCATTCTAACAATCGTTATTATCTCTGCCGGTATCACTGTTTTAGTCTTTTGATTAGTCTTTTTTGTTTGGTGGTGGTAGATCTATAGGCTTAGATCATCATTACTCATTACTAGTCATAGTCGAAGTCGTTTCAAACAATGCTAGACTAGATCTATATGTTTCAAAATATTTCGCACTAGATCTAGGCCTAGGCCTATATCTTTGCATACCTTCACTTTCTTGTTCAATTTGTATTTAAGATGAGACTCTCTCTCTCACTCTCTCTCTCTCTCTCCCCTCCCCATTTCTCTCTCTTTCTCCATTTCCCCGTCAGCCCTCTCCTCTACCCTAGTCAGGATAGTCACCAAATCTTAATTTATTGTTACTCACGACTTTCCCCGATGACTTTTAAGACTGCTGATGCGACAACAAGAAGGAGCAATCGGCAAACTTTCATCCCAAGATCCTACTCCAAGTTGTTTCGTGTTTTCATCGAAATATCTGCGTTCCTCAAATCCTCCAGCTCATAAACAATGCTAGATTTCATATCTTTGTATAGCCTACCTTTAAAAAGATGATTGTAAATCTGTTTAATTCTTTTAGAAATTGACTGACAATAATGGATTAGAGTGCGCGCCCTCGACCTCATTTGTCCTTTTGATTTTCCTTTGTATTTAATTGCGCGTCAAGGAGAGACGCGCGCATTATGTTTTGCGCATCATTTTGTAAACACGTCCCTAGCTAGGCCCTCCCTCCGATTTGCCCTAGTCTTAGATTCCACATCTCTTTGGTTGGGTTTTACTTTTATGACAGAGTGTCAATCATAACAAAAAAATTGTATCGTTGAATATCTATTGCTGAAATAAATAGAGTTGAAATTAGTGACATTTTGAAGAGTAAACCTATGAAACATCTTGCACCTGAGAAAAGCACAACAATTCGGATCGAAATCAAATTGGTTCTAATATGGTGAGCTTTAGGCCTATCATTTTTCAAAAGAAAATGAGTTGGGTATTGGGAAGAAATGTTTAACTATCATATCAAGCTAGTTATCTTGAAAACAAACATGAACTTGTGTGGATGGATTCATTTGGTCTTGACTGGCTTCTTCTCCCTGGTAAGTGGACGAACAATGTTCACGTCGAGTGGTGATAACTTCAAACATTTGGATCCTTTGAAACACATCCAAGATGGCGCCGATTTTGACAGCGATGTGACGTTTCATGAACCAATAGTGACGATGGCTGTAACCAATGATAGCTTCCTGTGGTCA
>JAVYIG010015731.1:0-34541 GCA_035222895.1 Strongylocentrotus droebachiensis | reverse complement strand
TTTTACCGTCCACCCTCCACCATATCTTGTTCAAAACTCTTCTTTGGAGTATTTAGGAGGAAATGAATCCAAGATCGAAGAAGAACAAATTATGGTATGCAGAAAGGAGAATGTGTGGCTGGGTGCGTGTCTAGTTTATACGGGAAATTTGTTATGTTTGCTGTTTCAAACACACCCAAGCAAACAATCAGTGAATCCAGACGTCCTTTAACATTCTTTTCAAGATGAAAATTCCTGCAAGACTCATTATTATATTTAGTCTGCCAATGACATTGTTAAGTTAAAGACAAAATCATCACCTACATGAGGATTCTACAAGTAATACCTTGCTGGCAGCCTAACGCATTTTCTTCTCTAAATTAAAAACATTGTGTTATACAACTAATTGTGTGTGTAGAGTTCTTGCTCTTCTTAGTTTATAATATGTAAACGATTTGGGTTTACTCATGGGCCTTGGATTTTCTAACACAAAGAAAAAGAGAGACAGAGAGACAGCAAGAGAGACATGGACAGAGATAGAGAGAGAAAGACAGAGACAGAAACAGAGAGAGAGCGACAGAGACAGAGACAGAGACAGAGACAGAGACAGAGACAGAGAGAGACAGAGAGAAAATCGTGATTTTGCCTGGAAGACGCCGGGCACACAAATCTATGATCCCCTTTAGTCATACCATGATATGCGAACTGGCATACTGGATATAATATCATGTCACAGTATTTTAGGTGATTACAATATTTCATATGGCTGGGGTTGTCTGTAACAAGGGTGACAGAGGAAAGAAAAACGCATTAAAAAGGAAATTCTGAAAAGAAACGTACCTTGATTGAAATCATTTGTACTGATGTTCACGCTGGTAGGTTTACATTTTAAAAAAATCACTGTGTGATCACGGATTGTAACTTGAGGAGCGTGGGTGCTTAGAAGCTCAAAAACATGTCAAAACAGATTAATATACGGGAAAGAAACTCGATCAGACAGACATTTAACTAAAGTGAAAACCGGAAACAATATTTTGTAAACGAAGTAGCCCGAGCATTCCGCTCAACAAGTGGAAACCTTAGTCTGTTCCCAGACAGAAAAGGAACTACTTTGAATGACAAGGGGCAGGGGAGAGAAAGGGGAATTCAATATATACCCACTGCCATCGCATCGAAGTACTTTACCTATAATTCAATCTACTACACTAGCGAATATAGAAAAATCCAAATCTTCTGTTGCAAATGTTAACTTGTTATTTTGGGGGTGTTAATTAAGGGTATTCAAGGCTTTGGTTTCCAAGTCACTTTTTGATTATGTTTTGAATTTTTACATTCAAGTTTTGTTTGTTATAACTGTTTATTTTGTCATTATCTAATTCTAAGGAAATGTATACTAAATATAGGAAATAAAACTCAACGTAATTTCCCAAAATGTTTGAGATAACATTCACGAAATTCGATTAAAACAAAAAAAATATCGAAGCGTAAGGTAGGCCTAGCCATACTTTGTCTTTTCTTTGTCATTTTTGTCCCCAACCATGGTTGTTGTGAGTGTGGGTGAAGGGGAATGCATTGCTGTGGTGTATTTTTGTGTGTGCGTTTGTTCTTTTGCATGTGTGTGTGTGTGTGTGTTTTTGCTTTGAGGGGGAGGGGGTTGGGTAGTAAGGATATTTAGAAGAAATCATTATTTTGTTCTAATATTGAATAAAAAAATACATTAAACACAAATAACTCCACATCAATGACATTCATTAAACGGTTACTAGTAGAACAAGACTATTCGCCGATGATTGTCTGCTTAACCGTCTTATCAAATCTGCAGAAGATGAGAAAACTCTTCAACAAGATCTGGATACTATATGGTCAGTGGTCCAAGACTTGGGGCATGTATTTCAATCCCATGAATGCAAAATAATGCGTGTAACCAGAAAGAGAACACCGGGTACTAAATCCTACAAAATCCTTGATATCACCCGAGAGGAAACGAACCAGACCCTGTACCTTGGCATCAATATCCGGAAAGACCGGAGCTTGAATAGTCAGATTATGCAACCGGTAACGCCTCACATGACCGGATCCTTAACTTCCTAAAGGCCCGGTCTCACCGCCAGAACTTTGCTGGAGCGTTCCTTGAACGGTAGGGAGAGGGGGCCGAATTTCGACAACGCTCGTCACCGCGTACAAAATGGGAAACAAATCGAAAACACGGGCGTTGCCTTAGCGGTGCACCGCTGAAGCCGGCGTTGCTTTAGCGTTGGTTTAACGGTAGCGAGCGGTAGCGAGCATTGGTCCCCCTCCGACACCTCCATACCAACGCAAAACCAAAGTTCATCACCGCAATGGATCGCTGCTTCAACGCCCGACACCGTTCCAGTAATCCCGTGTCCGCTCGTAAAACGCTTACAACCGCTCCACCAAAGTTTGTGCAACGTTTAATCACCGCCCGGGCAAAGCTGGCGAAGCAGCGGTGGTCCAGCGTTCAAGATTTCTGCGTTGTCCTAGCGGACCAAAGCGTCCACGAACTTGCGTCTAGTGGTGCCAAACTTTGACTGGGCGTTGTTGGAGCGGTGGTGAACTTTGCCGGAGCGGAAAATTGCCCGCTCCTCACCGCTCGCAATATTTTGTGCAGCTCAAAACTTTCGGAGCGACCCCCACCCCTGAGCGAATTTTCGGCCGGCGCGATTTTCAAATTTTCGGGAGCAAAATAATGACTTTGTATTTAGTGGGAAAATTCCAAGCTACAGCAAAATCCATAAAAGCCTTTCTTGTTTATACATGGGTTATGGAAAAGCCTGCCCTTAAAACAATTCCCTTTAAGCTGCCATTGGCATTGTATATTTTTCAACGACGTTAGGGAGGCACAATTAAATAGATTACATTGAAAGAAAGACATTCCGTATTTTACTGAATATGTGAATACTATCATAATAATTAGATATCTGCACCCGGGCTTCTGGCGGCCAAGGAGCAGCATAAATCAATTCGGTTATTTAAATTTCATAGGAGATGACAGGGGCGGATTCCAGGGAGGTTCATTCCCCTGGCAAACAAAAAATAGGCAAAACAAAAAAAGTCTATACCCCCCTCCCCCTCCCCCTCCCCCCCCCCCCCCCTGAATATGTGAATACTATCATAATAATTAGATATCTGCACCCGGGCTTCTGGCGGCCAAGGAGCAGCATAAATCAATTCGGTTATTTAAATTTAATAGGAGATGACAGGGGCGGATCCAGGGAGGTTCATTCCCCTGGCAAACAAAAAATAGGCAAAACAAAAAAACTCTATACCCCCCCTCCCCCTCCCCCTCCCCCCGCCCTGCTAATTATCTCACGAATTGGGCCCCCTCCCTCGCCGCCAGCTGGATCCGCCCCTAAGAGATGACACTCAGGTAATCAAGGCATAGCCTCGATTACAAATGTGAATGCATACAGTACATACAAAATAATAGACACGTTCGTAAATTCAATGAAATTTGTTCCCTGTTGCAAAATGTTGCCTTAATGATAAAGACCAGTTATGCTCATCCGATTGCATTGTGAAAGAAACGTTGTGGAATCGATCAGAAAACGTTGATCATCTAGCATATAAGTATTAGTGTGTATTGCAAGGTTCTGGAATCATCAAATTGATAAGAAATTGGCCCAGTCTTCGTAAAGTTACAAGCACTGTACACAGAAAGATGTATATGAGACTACGAACACGTGGGCGACACGTGCGTTTATCTCTCACATGCAAATAGATAAACTATTTTACCAAATATATCAATTAGTAGGCGGTTTCCCGGCAAAAATTGTATCATCGTGTATTAGTCAAAACATATTCTTTCACATGATTGGTAATAAGAGCTGCCATTTTATTTTTTGAAATTGGGGCGTTTCCAAAACTGGTCTTTACCTTTAACCAGCTTCGTCTGCTTAAATGGGTGACGATCGGTTACATAGTTATATTTAATTGGGAAAGATTTATGCTCACTGCTAAGTTCTGTAGTAAATAAAGAATTTTGAAAGGGATTTTGAATTTTAACCTGGATAGAATGATAAACGTATTTTCCCTTTGCCAAATACCGATATATTGAGCTTCACCGTTGTAGGCTTGAATATTTCCCGCTTACATTGTGTATGTTGTATCTCTGTAAAGGGTTACCATGCTTTATTATCTATGATTCTATCATGAAAGGCAAATATGTACATTGTTCGGAAGGATTGCAAAACACGTTTGAAGTCTATCGCAGATCAATTGAGTTTTTTGCATGATTGGATGTGATTTCATGCACAATGTTGTGATGACATTAAAGCATATTTTTACACAGACCCTGCATGTGAATCCCGTACATTATTATGCCTGGTATTCTTAGAGTTAATTTTCGGGGGGGGGTCCCCTTTTTGATAATGTGGCATCTCTTCTTGGCACCGCTTCAAATACTGAAGTGGGTACCAATGTGCATGTGTACACTCCATAAATTATGACCTCTGTTATTCAGTTTGTGACAAAATAGATTTCACGAAGTAAAAGAGTCATCCAAACTTATATCTTTACAACTAGCCGAACAAATTTAAACATTATCAGTGTCCTAAAATGTAAATTATGCAAGGAAACCCGTTTACTTGTTAGAATTCACTGTCAGACACTATTGAGTGACTGACTGGCTTTTTCTTCTTTGGTAATAACATACATAAAATGAGCTGTAAAGGTTACATGAGCATTTGTCTACATCACTTCTTGTAATGGCCAAAATTGAACTGAATGAATCTTTGCGCAGCATTAAACGTACGACCATTCGGTACAATGGTCTGAAAATCAGACTGTTACTTTAATACTGGCTCTATAGCTCTTAAGTCGATTCGTCAACTAAAAGTCATTATTTTCCCACTTAAAGGCATTTTCAAGCCCCCCCCCCTTTTTTTTAAAGGAAGTTCTAAATGGTATTATCTTTCAAACGCCGTTGGAATTTAACCTTTTCATTTTAGTTTTGTTCTGCAAATGGGACATAGTACCTTAAAATCTATTCCATTGGTAAGTTTCTTCTTTTTTATGGTCAGAACGGTCACAAACATTCAGTTGGGAAAGCTTTGTGCTCGACACTGCTAAGTTTTATAGTAACTAAGGACTTTTGCTACTACTTCGGTAACTGGTCAGAATTACACACGCCTTTTCTCTTAGTCAAAAAGCAATGGGGACTCGACTTTTTCTAGCTTACATGACGTATGTTACATGACGTATGTTGCATGTCAGTAAAGGGTTAATGTACTTTATCATCTGTGATTCCATCATGAAAGACAGATTTGTACATTGTTTGAAAAGAGAGCAAAACACCTTTCAAGTCTAGTGCAGATCAATAGAGTATTGTCGCACGATTGGATGTAATTTCACGCACAATTTCGTAATGTTAACCCACACTGTGCCATTAAAGCTCTTCTAAACAGACCCTGCACGTTAACCCTATACATTATCTTGCCTGGTATTCTTAGAGTTAATTTTCGGAGGGATTCCCCTTTTTGATAATGTGGCGCCTGTTCTTGGCACCGCTTCCAATTAAAAAATGGATACCATTGTGTATGTGTACACTCCATGAATTTCAACCTCTTTGTTATTCAGTTTTGTGAATAGAAATATAATTTACGAAGTAAAAGAGGCTTCCTGGCTTATCTCTTTACAACTAGCCAAAGAGTTGAACTCTATCATTTCGAGAAGAAAATGCAGAATGAAATGTAGAGAGGGACAGTGGAGAGGAGAGGGCCATGGAGAGGGCCCGGGGTTCCCAGCCCCCCCCCCCCCTGGAAAAAACGTAAAAACACGTTATTTTTAGCTTTTGGGGGGGGGGATGGCCCCCCCCCCCTCCCCCCCCCCCCTGGCGCTCAAGGGAGGGGGTGCAAATTTTTCAAATTGTCGAGAGCCAAAAACAAAAATGCTCACTACCTCCCCTATTATACTAAATCTATTAGGAATGAATCATTGTCAAAATCATTCCATAAATCGGTGTAAAAAAAACATTAGTCCACCATTATGACCAACAGTGTACATGTTTACAAAGTCTTCTTTATGGGGGGGGGGGGTCCCTGTTAAAAAGAAGTCAACGCGGTGTAGTGCCCCTGAGTAAGACGTTAATTTTCAGTCCTCTGAGAACGGGAACCTGCTCGGCCTGATCGACATGAATTTATCAAGATGTATACATATTTACCGCGATGCATAGTTAAGTAAGAAATGGAGAAAGCAAGGAAAGAGACAAAATGGTATAAAATATATATCCAAGTAGGGAGTAAAACGCCCCCCCCCCTTCCCCTCGGACGGAAGGGGAAAATTGGTTTGGGACTTTGTTCTAAGTGGGGAGATCCCAAGCAAAATCAAAACTCTCAAACACATTTCTTGTTTCCATGGATAATGGAATAGCCTGACCCGTCAAACATTTCCCTTTAATTTGCCATTGTATATGTACGACGTTTGGGAGACACGATTAAATAGAGTACATTTGATGAAAGATATTCTTTCATTTATTGAATATGTGCTTTCTATCCAGGCGCGTACGCAGGGGGGGGGGGGTTAAACCCCCCCCCCCCCCCCTCCCCCCCCCCCCCTTTGGTAATTTTTTGTGTGTAAGGTCACTTACACTCCTAGGGTTTTGGATTTTTTTTTTTTTTTTTTTTTTTAATTATTTAAAAAAAAAAAAAAAAAAAAAATCCATGACCGACCTAAAAAAAGGTGACCTTACCCCCCTCCCAACGGAGCAAAATGTCAAATTTCCAAATTTCGAGACAAAAAAAAAAAAAAAAGTGTCCTCTTACCCCCCCCCCCCCCCCCCCCCCCCCCCCCCCCCCCCCTTATTCAGCGGTCAGCTGAGTCGTTGCGATTTTTTTGGAAAAAAAAAAGTGTCCTCTTACCCCCCCCCCCCCCCCCCCCCTTATTCAGCCGCTGGCTGAGTCGTTGCGAAATTTTCGGACCGATTTATAAATGTTAAAACCCCCCCCCCCCCCTTGAAAAAATCCTGCGTACGCGCCTGTTTCTATCAATATAATTTGACGTCTGCACCCATTGCAGGCTTCTTTCAGCTATGGAGAAGAAATAATTCCATGTGAGATGACATTGAGGTTAAGACGACATTGCCTCGCTTAAATGTTGTAATTCATACAATACAGACAAGTTTGAAAATTCATGGACACTTCTAACCACATTAAAAACTATTGCCGTTCATTGCATCGCTTCAAATACTTAGGGGCATACCATTGTGTATGTGTACACTCCATCCATAATATCTTCTTTGCTATTTAGATTGTGACAAATAGAATTCACAAAGTATTAGACTCCGGCTTATCTCTGCACAACTAGCCGAACGAAGTATTGAACTCTATCGTTTCGAGAGATAAAAAAAAAATCGTTATAATATTAAAGTGTAATAAAATGTAGAGAGGGGTGAATCAAACACTGGAGGATTTTAAATTGTATATGCTCAACCGAGCGCATAAATACCATTATAAATAAGAAAAATTAAACGATAAAAAGCAACTTTTGTAAAAGAGATTTTCCAATGATTGGCTATGGCACGGTAAAGATACATGCCCGGCGAATTCACAAAGGAGGTTTGTCGACAAACCTAGGTTTTCATGCGTCATATGACGCGTTTCGACGCGTTTTTACAAACCAGGTTTGTAAAAAAAACGCGTCAAAACGAGTCATATGACGTACATAAACCTAGATTTGTCGACAAACCTCCTTTGTGAATTCGGGCCAATATGTTTGGCTCTTTATCGAACGTGAACCCGCTCAACAACTTGGTAAATGGAACAGGTTAGAGCCAGTATAACTGTGAATATACATAAACGCGGTTTAACAGTGACCAATGTAAAGGTGGTCAGATTATAGGTCTGTGTTCTCAATTAATTTTCAACAACAATGAAAGGCTACCCATACATGTGCGTGTGTGTGTTTGTATGTGTGTGTGTGTGTCTGTCTGTCTGACTGTCTTTGTTCGACAGGCGCGGATCCAGGATTTCTTAGGGGGGGGGGCCCAAATTTGAAATTATGCGAGCCAAATATTGGTACGTAATGGTGACCAACAGTGACGTAATGCGGGGGGGGGGGGGTCGGTGCAGGGAGGGCGAGTTTCCCCCTCCCTCCTCCGCTAAACGCAGAAGCTTTGACGTTTCATTAAATCATTAGAGAAAGAAGACGATTCGTTGTACCGTTCTCGAAAATAATTCTCGTCTGAATTTAGTTTTACCCCTCCCGCGCGAAGCGCGGAAAATTTGATGATTTATTAAATTATCAGAGAAAGAAGACGATTCGTTGTACAGTTCTCGACTCTTAATCCTCGTCTGAATTCAGGTTCACCCCCTACCGCGCGAAGCGCGGAAACTTTCAAATTTCCTTAAATCAATAGAGAAAGAAGACGATTCGTTGTACCATTTTCGAAAATAATCCTCGTCTGAATTTAGATTCTCCTCCCCCCCTCCCCCTCCGCGCGAAGCGCGGAAGCTTTTACGTTTCATTAAATCATTAGAGAAACAAGACGATTCGTTGTACAGTTCTCGACTCTTAATCCTCGTCTGAATTCAGTTTTCCCCCTCCGCGCGAAGCGTGGAAGCTTTTACGATTTATTAAATCATTAGAGAAAGAAGACGATTCGTTGTACCGTTCTCGACTCTTAGTCCTTGTCTAAACACAACTCCCCTTCCCCTTCCTGCGCGAAGCGCGGAAGCTTTGACGTTTCATTAAACTATTACAGAAAGAAGACGATTCGTTGTACCGTTCTCGACTCTTAATCCTTGTCTAAATTCAGCCCCCCTCCCCCTTCCTGCGTGAAGCGCGGAAGCTTCGACGTTTCATTAAACTATTACAGAAAAAGACAATTCGTTGTACCGTTCTCGACTCTTAATCCTCGTCTGAATTTAGGTCCCCCTCACCCCCCCCCCTCCCGCGCGAAGAGCGGAAGCTTTTAAGTTTCATAAGATTATGAGAGAAAGAAGACGATTGGCTGTACAGTTCTCGACTCTTAATGCTCGTTTGAACTCAGCTTTCCCCCACCTCGCGAAGCGCTGAAGCTTTTAATTTTCATTAAATCATTAGAGAAAAAAGACGATTCGTTGTACCCTTCTCGAAAATAATCCTCGTTGGAATTTAGTTCCCCCTCCAGCTCGCGCAAAGCGCGAAAGCTTTTACGTTTCATTAAATCATTAAAGATTCGTATTACCGTTCTCGCCTCTGAATCCTCGTCTGAATTCAGATTTCCCCCTCCCGCGCGAAGCGCTGAAGATTTGACGTTTCATAAGATTATGAGAGAAAGAAGACGATTCGCTGTACCGTTCTCGATTCTTAATCCTTGTCTGAATTCAGTCCCCCCCCCCCTTCCCTCCTGCGCGAAGCTTTGACGTTTCATTAAATTATTAGAGAAAGAAGACGATGCGTTGTACCGTTCTCTATACTCTCTATACTCTTAATACTTGTCTGAAAGATTTTTTTTGTCTGCTCCTTTTTCTTCCTACGTCCTCTTCCAAATTGGGGGAGGGGGGATCCCCCCCCCCCCACCCCACTTTGTTTGAACAATCTCTTAAATGAATTGACAGAAGAAGCCGTTCTCAACGAATTATCTAGCTTATTCCATTCAAATATGGAAGAAACAATTGGGCTACACTTATAACAATCAGTGTGAAATCTAGGCACATGTAAACATCCACTGTCTATTTGCCTTGTATGATGCTCATGTACATCATTATGATTGATTAAGGCTACCCGAAGGTAAGAAGGTGCTAAGTTATGAACGCATTTATATATCATCGTAACGTGACTTAACTCAAACCGTTTGACTAGTGTCATCCATTTAAGACTTGTGAACAAATCAGCCGACGGTGTGTCATATGTCTTGTTCAATATTATTCTTGCGGCCCTCTTTTGAATTTTGTGCAGCTTAGTTGTATGAGAATGAAATCTGTTCGATCATACAACAGAGCAGTAATCTAATCGTGGCAACACTAGACTGTTATAAAGTAACTTTAAGGATTTTTGAGGCAAAAAACTCTTTGCTCTCTTTATCATGCTAATGTTTTTCTGGGTAAATTTACTTACGTTTTCGATTTGTTTAGACCAATTCAATTCTTCATCTATCAAATTCAATTCAATTCAATTCAATTCTTCCATCTATCATCTTATGATGACGGTCTCCCATACTTGCCCACAGATAGTTCAGATAATTCTTTAAATTCATACTATATTAAAGTGACTTGGTAACATTGTTGAAGGTTGATGAAAAAATTGCTTAATTTTTGTATAAAATGTTACCTACTGTATTCCTTGTACTGTATTATAAGATTGGTAGAAGAATCCCTGCAATCTGATTGGTCAATTACCATGTAATTATTTTTACTGGATGCCCGCGATATCGGCGATCGATACCACCGATATCCTTTTTTTGTTATAATTTTTTTTTTTTTTCTTTTTCTTTTTTAATATTTTTTTTTTTAATGATTTTTTTCATAATTTTTTTTCGTGTTTTTTGATAATTGTAATCTGTTAAAAAAAAAGTTTAAAGTTTAGTTTAATGTTTAATTTCATAAGTTAAAAATAATTATTACAAAAAATCAAACAAAATCATGCGTCCGGTAAACAAAATTACCGGACGCACGATTTTGCCATGCATCCGGTAAATCTGTAAAATAACAACATTTTGTATTTTTGACAATTTTTGGGGCCCCATCTTATAAAACAGATGATGCACAGGTTTAATTCGTGGGTCGGTGGACGTGTGGATTGTGTGAACGCGGTACCTTTGAATTTGGTCTAAAACCATTCAAAGGTAGTGTACCTTGTGCACACAATCCCTACCGACGCACTCAAACATTTGCATCATTTGTATACTCACCCTCTGACATGCAAAACATCCTGGAAAAATTCTCAAACCACGAAAATATCTATGGTTTTCTTTGAAGGAGTCGTTGTATGACACCCTCTAACTGTTATGAACAGTAAATTCTCCCAACCATTTTTTAATTTTCCCAACCATTTTTCCATGAAAAAAAGACATACAACAGGCTATAAAAAAAATCTGTCAACACTTAAATGTCTGGAATAGAATGTAGAGCCATTTTATTGCTTTCTGACGATTTCCATTCACCTAAAATGTAATTAAATTGTAATAATATAGTTGGGAGAATTAAAGAATCGATCAGATCAGTTTTTCCCAATTTGTACCATGAATAATGGCCCGTTTTCACTCAAATTTTCAGATTATCTTTAATTGTACATCTAGCATTGAAGTCACTACCTTAGCACCACTATCTCTCATCTGAACAATGTTACCAAGTCCCTTTAAAGAAATATCAAGTTAGTTATTATATGTATATATTCAAATCACTTTTTAGTGTATGCATATTTGTATTAAACATTACATTTACTACATGTACAAATTCAGAAATAAAATAAAATAATATAAAATGAAATTATTGGAAGTATGCTAGTCCCTTCTTTTTATGGGCCACCCTGTATAAAGCAACAAAAAGATCTAACAGGCTGCCGTGTCAAAAGAGTAGCACTTGATTGACTTACTTCCTATAGCTATAACTTAACCAAAAATAAGACACTGGACATACATTTACAATACACTATGACTCGGGTTAATATAATTAATTCTATTGCAGCCTCCCGCATGTATTTATTGATAGTATTAATTTCATCTTGATCACACAAAAAAAGGAATTAAAACAAAAAAAACGTGGATAACCACCTTTATACTTGGAATGCATGGCGAGTACAGTGTATAGAACATTTCTATCGTTATGAGGAACACCATATTTTACAATTTTGTTTGCAAATAGTGCAGATATTAACAAAATACAGTACTGTATATGCTCGTTGTTGTCGTTGTGTAAAACATGTAGTACCACATAAATAAATGTCCATCAGACTAACTCGTTAGACCCAGGGACAGTTCCCTGTGAGTGTGAATAGCAAATACAGCGATGGGGGGATTGTGAGGCAAAAGAGTGACCATACAGAGAGGCGAAGAAGCAATTATTGTGTTAAGCCTATGGTAATTTGAGAATTTAGTAGCCAATGGGTCACGTGGAGGAACAGAAGAGCTGGACAGTGCAGGTATTGACAGAGATGTTCGTCCCCCTTATATGCTCATTCAGATATGATGCAGCAAAACCGTGATGGGGTTTTTATGACGTTACGTGTTATACCCTTCACTTTTCTGTAGCTTATAACACATAGCTCACTAGTAACAATTTGTATTACCTATTTTAATTTGTATTACCTATTTTAATTTGAAGTATATTTACAGTACTCTTGTTTGGACACTCATGATTATTGTTATCCATAAACATATACTTTGTCGGCAGTACTATTCTATCGTTATATTTTTAGATATTTATCTCGATTATTTATTGTTTGTTTTATATATGTCATTGATGTACCATTATCATTTTTATGTTAATTCGATGTATTTACATTGTGTCACACGGCCCCAATGGAAATCAGTCTTGTAACTGTTTGGGCTTTTTTAACCGTGTATAAATAAAGATATCAATTCAATATCAATTCAATTCAAAATACGTCCAGTCCTTTGTTGTGCTCAGTTGCCATTCATTTACACATACAAAAAAAAATTATATCTGTACGAGCCTTAAATGTTCATTGTACATGCACAGTGTATTACATAAAGAATAATTCTAGTCACCAAGACCCTCTTTTCTCTATTTCCTGCTTAATATAAACCCATACAAACAATAAATATATATTTTCAGTTAATAAACCACAGGTCAAGCTACCATAAGATTAATCATGTTTTTCTCCATGTAAATTGTTATATACAAAACAACATTACTCATTACAAAAAGGTAATAAATACAAATGTGAACTTCTATAATGCTGAATATCCTTTCAGGCTATTTTTTCGAACTAGATTTCTATATACCGTTTTCAATAGTACTAAGTAAGCAATATGATACAGTACATACATTTCATTTTACATTATTATCAGAATAGTGCTTTTTGTCTAAAAAGATATTTCCCAAAGACTTCATATTGAAACATGTGGCATAAACAGTTTGATAATTATCAAAATTACCATATATATATATATATATCGCTATCTTCTCTTTTTCAATTTGCTACATGGTTCCCTGTAAAATAAAAAGTAGAACAATAATACTTTAAATGAATACTTTGCAAGTAATTTAAAATAATCTAAATTTTATCATTATACATGTACTAAATCTGATGTGAAGGATTGCAAAATTACCCATTTACAGTCTTGATTAGCTCCATGACAACCCTATTAACACCAGTAAAGGTTAAGCTTACACTGCAAACAGTTAACTAATCTTGAAGCCTTTGGTATATCTGTCCATTCATAAATACAATGTGGCACAGAAAGGTTATTTAATTTTACATATAAATTGTTCAGGAATTAATTTCTACCACGTACCCAAGTTTGAAGTGTGGCAAATTTAGATTAATGTCTTGCAAAATTAAATTAGTACTTTATAATTTGTCTGAACTTTAAACTTTAAAAAATTCAAACTTTCACAAGTCTGCTTTTCTGTTTGTTGTGCTTTCTGTTAGTCTAATTTCCTATTCAGATTGTATTTTCTTTGAAGAAAGTCAATCAATTTTGTTTAAAGATTCACATCAGATTTAGTACATGTATAATGATACAATAATAAGCGCTGTATAAAAACTGAGTAATATTTTTATTATTATATCTTTTCAAAATGAAAAAATCTTTGCCCATTATTTGGTATGTGTCCAAGGGAGAGGTTTTATTTTACTATTATTTAGTTGAAATGATGTAAAGGTGAGATTTGAGAACGTTTCAAAAGGATGTGAATTTCAACTTGAATGTTTTGCAAATGAAAATAATGTAAAATAGACATGAAATTTGATTTCACACTATTTAACCAAAATAATGAACAAAGATCTGTTTATTTTGAAAAGGTATAAAGCATGTAACATGCTCTTTGGCAAATGTTGTCAAATTTTGCCTACACAAGTGCAGTTGGACATTCAATCCTCTATACCTCCTGTGCATGCATGTAGACCATGCTTCATTCATTACCTCTGCATGATTTCAGGTCAGTCTTGCATGAAAAATTGTTGTCACTGGATGTGGCATAGAAGCAAGCTGAAAAAAGTGTTCCTACAAGTGCTGAAGGAAATATTTTAAAGACATTTTCTAGATGATTCACCCCAGAAAATCCAGCAAGTTGTCACCTCCTACTGTCTTCTGTTTCTGCTGGCTTGATGCAGCTGTGCTGGAAAATGGATCGAAGCCTGTACCCATTCCTACTCCTGTATTCTGTGCCCCTGGAGTCTGTTGCTGCTTCTGCATGGCCGACCCCTGCCACGACATTTGACCTAAGCCCTGACTTCCTCCACTATAATTACCCATCATGCCTGCCTGTCCGAATGCACCCTGTCCTTGACCAATATTTCCAAATGACCCCTGACCCATGCCGCCCTGCGACCCTTGACCCGCACCTCCAAATGACCCCTGACCCATGCTGCCCTGCGACCCTTGACCCGCACCTCCAAATGACCCCTGACCCATGCCGCCCTGCGACCCTTGACCCGCACCTCCAAATGCGGCCTGGCCCATGCTACCTGGTGGTCTTTGAATAAACCCTTGTGTAGAGCTTTGTCCTGTTTGAGGGTTAGTGGCAGGTGCTGTATTAGCTGAAGACATTTGACTGAGTGTTCTGTGGGATTTCTGGGACTGAGACGGAGCTAGGAGAGAATCAAAGGTGGACAAGTCAACGTTCTTTTTCGCTTGCGTTTTGTTTATTTGAGGGGGCATCTGCGACACGTTGTTGACCGGCTGAGAGAGCAAGGAAGCGTTCGAAACGCCCATTCCTACTGCTCCGAGGATACTCCCTGAAGACGTTGTACATGGTGGTGGATGATAAGGTGAACCATTCATGCTGCCGATTCCACTGGACAATAGCCCGCCACCACCACCACCACCACCTGTCCGCGTACCAACACTGTCCATTCCTGCAATCCCGCCCTTGGTGCCACTTCCAGACTCCATGGCGAGTGATCCTGACAGGTCCTTCGCAGCAGACCTTGAGGGCTGCTTGTTTGTTTCTACAGGCTGGATCACCTTCTGAGTCTTCAACCTCTGCTGAAACTCCTGCTCCTTCTGAAGACGTTGCTTCTCCTCCAGGCTCAGAGACACCTGGGAGGGGCGCACTGGGGCAGGCGCCGGTGTCTTGGTGGAGGATCCCATGCTGCTTGCTTGGCCCTTGGAGCTGGAAGGGGACTCCCTCTTCCCATTTTGACCGGCATGGCCGTCCAATCCAAACGTCTCAAACATCTGGTCAACCTGGGAAGTTAATGTGAGTAGAAATATTTGAACAACGACACATGGGAATGTGTCTCCTACATGCCTCCGCCCTAAATTCAGTGTAGGAAATGAATGGAATTATTAACGCATTATCTGCACCATCTCCTCTCCCTGGTGAGTAGTCCTACCATATAGTCACCTAAGGGCATAGGCAATTACTAACACAAATGATTTTGTCATCCTACCGGGTCCCCATTTCTCTCTTGGGTATTGAGTGGCAAATGTAGAGTAATGACTTGCCAAAGGAAATTAGTGCCATGTCAGGGATCAAACCCATGAGCTTTCAAGTCAAGTGCTTCAACCACTAGACTTCGACACTTCTACTACGAGATATCACGTTAAAAAGAAAGAGGGACGGATGGACAGACGGACGAACAGAAGGACGGATGGAGGCATAATTTTCTTTCTTCAGTTTTCAAGCGAAAGTCTATATTTCACTAATGAAAAGTGAAGATCCCATACAATGTTTATTGGAACAAAAAGGTGTGAAACATTTATTATAATTTTTTTTTTAATCTTGTCCATTTTCTCATGTACATATACAGAAGGTAGGTAGAGTTAACAACACATCTTTTAGTTTAGATGGTACACAAGAAAGTAACATTTTCAGTTGATAATAGTCATGTAACACCATATCTATCATGAAATTTAAAAAACTACTAATCATATCTCTTTATCTCTCTCTCTGTCTCTTAACTCACCCCAGTCCCTCCAGTATTGTTGCTCTCCCCTTTTGATGACAATGGAACATCCTCATTCCCACCACTGGCTTGCAGCTTCTGGGCAAACTCAACTGATGTCCTGGGGGTCAGGATTACAATGACATAAAACTCATGTGAATGGTTTGACAGAAAAGTCAAGTGATGCCCCAATAGGGGCTGAGCAAGATAGTACCCTAGTCATTTTTCACATGCGAAAAATATATTTTTGTTGCCATTTTAATTGTATGGTATTTCCCAGAAAACTAGACTAAATTTCTTGTTATGTAAAATAGACAAAAAATATGTTTAGGCTAAGGACATGGAACAAAAGATAGATGACAAATATATTGAGGGTTGATAATAGTTAAGAAATCAATTATTGTTTCTGACTCAAATTTGATCTGATTTTGGACAAAAATCAATGCCAATGTTCATTTTGGGCCAAAAAATGACCAAAATGACCATATTGTTAATAGTAGGGGTCAATTTGACCACTATTTATGGAACCCGGACACTTTCTTTTTGTAACATATAATAGGCCCATTGCTAATAATAACGATTAGAAAAATTGCCCCTGACCAAACCTTTGTGAGTAGGGTCATTAAGATTTATATTTTTTGAATAAGCGCAAACTTTTACCCCAGAGAAGCTCTTCACACCTTCTCCACCTCCATATAACAAAGCCACAGCTTATATTTTTGTCAACTTTTACCCATAATGCATCACATAAAAACGACTAAACACAAGCTCCATGGATGGTAAGGTAAAGAGAGGGGAAAATGGAGTGGGGAAATGTGACGTGACAAGGAAAAGTAGAAAATATGTTGAACATTGGAAGCATGGTTGAGTAATATAGAAACTAAAATAGGGATGAATAGACAAAAAAGATGAAAGAAAGAAGACAAATACATCAACAAAGAGATAGAGAGGGAATGGAAACGTGTGAGATAGAGAGTGACTTCGTAGAAAGATATTTGAAAAAAAATAAACAGTTACTTGAATAGACAAAGAGAGAGAGAGAGAGAAAGGGAGAGAGAGTGTGAGAGAGAGAGATAGAGAAAGGGAGAGAGAGAATGTGAGAGAGAGATAGAGAGAATGTTGGAGAGAGAAAGTGAGAGACATAGAGAGTGAGAGAGAGGGGGAAAGTGAGTGAGAGAGATACAAAGAGAGAGAGAGAGAGAGGAACAGGCCACACAGAAAATGCTCTTTTGGAATTTAACATACTTTTGTTCTTCTTGTAAAGCATTAAGTTGTTCCAGCTTGACTCTCTGTTCCTTCTCTACCAGTTTGATGAGACCACTTATCACTGACATGTACGCATTGAACTGTAACAGAAAGATATATATAAGAAATGGTAACAATCTACTCATCACACCAACTTGTGTGGAAATGATACTTGGTGAAGAGAACACAAAACCATGAATATTCACAGAACTCAATTATATTTGTAAACATATTTGTGGCTTACACCCAATACATGAGATCAATTGATCGATCTGTATTGGAAAACAAGTTTTAAAAAAATAAAAAATTACTGGGTGTAAGACACAAATATGTTTAAATAATTGAACTTTCTCCCGAGAAGCATTACATTTATAAAAAGATAACTCAATGATATTGTCGTTGCTCAGTCACCTCAGAGATTTGGGGTAATTTGAGTGTTGTATTTGTGGGGTGCGTACCTTCCAGGTATGTACCAGCGTAGCTTCATGACCCTTTGCTATACAATTACACTTTCTTTCCTTTGTCCCTTTTTAATTCATTCTACCTCCCTTTTAAAATTCTTTCTGTTTCTTCCTGTAAATGATCTATTCACCCGGCCTATCCACAACAAACCTTGCTTTACTGTAGACCCCTCCACTATATCTTATACAGTGAATGTTAAACAATTTGAACCTATTCATTATGTTGCAATGGTCTCAGACTTGGAGCAGTGTAGATAAAATGCCTTCGTCACAGACAAAAATGCCATGCCGGGGATTGAATCCACGACCTTTGCATTACCATTCACATGATTAAACCACTTGAACTTTAACCTTTCCTAGGTCTTACCTGATGCAGATTGAGGTTATTATCAATGGAGAGAGGGAAGAGGAAAGGAAGAACCTTTCCTAGGTCTTACCTGATGCAGATTGAGGTTATTATCAATGGAGAGAGGGAAGAGGAAAGGAAGAACCTTTCCTAGGTCTTACCTGATGCAGGTTGAGGTTATTATCCATGGAGAGAGGGAAGAGGAAAGGAAGAACCTTCCAAGGTCTTACCTGATGCAGGTTGAGGTTATTATCCATGGAGAGAGGGAAGAGGAAAGGAAGAACCTTTCCTAGGTCTTACCTGATGCAGGTTGAGGTTATTATCAATGGAGAGAGGGAAGAGGAAAGGAAGAACCTTTCCTAGGTCTTACCTGATGCAGATTGAGGTTATTATCAATGGAGAGAGGGAAGAGGAAAGGAAGAACCTTTCAAGGTCTTACCTGATGGAGGTTGAGGTTATTATCCATGGAGAGAGGGAAGAGGAAAGGAAGAACCTTCCAAGGTCTTACCTGATGGAGGTTGAGGTTATTATCGATGGAGAGAGGGAAGAGGAAAGGAAGAACCTTCCAAGGTCTTACCTGATGAAGATTGAGGTTATTATCAATGGAGAGAGGGAAGAGGAAAGGAAGAACCTTCCTAGGTCTTACCTGATGGAGGTTGAGGTTATTATCGATGGAGAGAGGGAAGAGGAAAGGAAGAACCTTTCCTAGGTCTTACCTGATGAAGATTGAGGTTATTATCGATGGAGAGAGGGAAGAGGAAAAGAAGAACCTTTCCTAGGTCTTACCTGATGGAGGTTGAGGTTATTATCAATGGAGAGAGGGAAGAGGAAAGGAAGAACCTTTCCAAGGTCTTACCTGATGAAGATTGAGGTTATTATCCATGGAGAGAGGGAAGAGGAAAGGAAGAACCTTTCCTAGGTCTTACCTGATGAAGATTGAGGTTATTATCGATGGAGAGAGGGAAGAGGAAAGGAAGAACCTTTCCAAGGTCTTACCTGATGAAGATTGAGGTTATTATCGATGGAGAGAGGGAAGAGGAAAGGAAGAACCTTTCCTAGGTCTTACCTGATGCAGATTGAGGTTATTATCGATGGAGAGAGGGAAGAGGAAAGGAAGAACCTTTCCAAGGTCTTACCTGATGCAGATTGAGGTTATTATCGATGGAGAGAGGGTAGAGGAAAGGAAGAACCTTTCCAAGGTCTTACCTGATGAAGATTGAGGTTATTATCCATGGAGAGAGGGAAGAGGAAAGGAAGAACCTTCCAAGGTCTTACCTGATGCAGATTGAGGTTATTATCAATGGAGAGAGGGAAGAGGAAAGGAAGAACCTTTCAAGGTCTTACCTGATGAAGATTGAGGTTATTATCGATGGAGAGAGGGAAGAGGAAAGGAAGGACCTTTCCTAGGTCTTACCTGATGAAGATTGAGGTTATTATCAATGGAGAGAGGGAAGAGGAAAGGAAGAACCTTCCCAAGGTCTTACCTGATGAAGATTGAGGTTATTATCAATGGAGAGAGGGAAGAGGAAAGGAAGAACCTTCCCAATGTCTTACCTGATGAAGATTGAGGTTATTATCGATGGAGAGAGGGAAGAGGAAAGGAAGAACTTTCCTAGCTCTTACCTGATGCAGATTGAGGTTATTATCCATGGAGAGAGGGAAGAGGAAAGGAAGAACCTTTCCTAGGTCTTACCTGATGAAGATTGAGGTTATTATCAATGGAAAGAGGGAAGAGGAAAGGAAGAACCTTCCCAAGGTCTTACCTGATGAAGATTGAGGTTATTATCGATGGAGAGAGGGAAGAGGAAAGGAAGAACCTTCCCAAGGTCTTACCTGATGAAGATTGAGGTTATTATCGATGGAGAGAGGGAAGAGGAAAGGAAGAACTTTACTAGGTCTTACCTGATGAAGATTGAGGTTATTATCCATGGAGAGAGGGAAGAGGAAAGGAAGAACTTTACTAGGTCTTACCTGATGAAGATTGAGGTTATTATCGATGGAGAGAGGGAAGAGGAAAGGAAGAACTTTACTAGGTCTTACCTGATGAAGATTGAGGTTATTATCAATGGAGAGAGGGAAGAGGAAAGGAAGAACCTTTCCTAGGTCTTACCTGATGCAGATTGAGGTTATTATCCATGGAGAGAGGGAAGAGGAAAGGAAGAACCTTTCCTAGGTCTTACCTGATGCAGATTGAGGTTATTATCAATGGAGAGAGGGAAGAGGAAAGGAAGAACCTTTCAAGGTCTTACCTGATGGAGGTTGAGGTTATTATCCATGGAGAGAGGGAAGAGGAAAGGAAGAACCTTTCCTAGGTCTTACCTGATGAAGATTGAGGTTATTATCAATGGAGAGAGGGAAGAGGAAAGGAAGAACCTTTCCTAGGTCTTACCTGATGCAGATTGAGGTTATTATCAATGGAGAGAGGGAAGAGGAAAGGAAGAACCTTTCCAAGGTCTTACCTGATGGAGGTTGAGGTTATTATCTATGGAGAGAGGGAAGAGGAAAGGAAGAACCTTCCTAGGTCTTACCTGATGAAGATTGAGGTTATTATCAATGGAGAGAGGGAAGAGGAAAGGAAGAACCTTTCCTAGGTCTTACCTGATGCAGATTGAGGTTATTATCAATGGAGAGAGGGAAGAGGAAAGGAAGGACCTTGGTGGCCGCAATGTCTTTGGTGATGCCTAGTTTCTTATGATTCATAGATACCTTGATAATACCTGGAAAATAATTATTTAAAAAAAAGAGAAAAAGACAGCATAACAATAATATTCTGGATTTATAGAGAACTTAATACAAAATACTGTCTCTAAGTGCTTTACAGATATATTATTACCTCAGTCCTTGAATTCATTAATGCGCAATGTCCACCATGCAAAAACAAACTGCAGATTTCAATCAATTTATAGCCCCCCCCCCTTTTTTTTTCCTTCAACAAACTTACCTGACAAATATTATTTCACAAAGAGTACTAAATCCATGTACCAAAGGCATGTGTCATTCTTTTTTTATATGGAACAGGCCAAACAATTAAAAACACACCTTTAGTTACTTCTAATCAACTTTACATGCATGCCTAAACAAAACAACATATTTCAAAGACTTTCTACCCCATCCCCTCTAACAAACTAACCTAACATGCCCATAAGAAGAGCAGGTTCTTTAGATTGTATCTGCAGGAGTAACACCCTTCCCCTCCCCCAAGCAAAAACACACGATCATATAATTATAATCAACTTTACAAGCAAACCTTAACAAACTGCAGATTACAATGAATTTCTACCCCCCCCCCCCCCTCTTTCCTTCAAACAAACTTACCTAAGATGCCCATAAGAACAGCTGGTTCTCTGGACGGTATCTGCATGAGGAGCGGTAGTATTTCATCTAGGACAAACCATTTGTCCATGTGCTCAAGCATCTTCCCTAGACTCACCAGGCATCCTACACGAACCTAATGATGAGAGAGGGATATGACTTGTATAAGTACCACGGCAGATAACACAAACCAGCAGTCCTATCCCTACTTCATGTAATTGCCCTTTCTGTATGCAAAACCAATTTTCAACTGGAATTGAAAAGTTTTTAAAGTGTCAGTACCAGGTAATGCAATATTACTAAAATAAATATACTTTTTAGTGTCTGAACTTGAAAGATGTATTTCTTTTCAATATTGAAGTTATTACAAAATTAGATTCTCCTCTTTACAATTAATATTTTGGTGACACACAAAAAAAGAGTAGGATTCATGTTATAAAAGTAGGATTTAGTCAAAGTTTTTTTGTTTTGTATTCTTGTTTGTTTTCCAATGTAGACTTGACTACTTTCACACGGCAAATACGCACAAATTTGTAGGAATTCATGTTTTTTTATAATAAAGAACTTCCTCTTAAAGCCCCTCTGCACTACTTGTAGCTACTTGCTACCTGTATATAAAAAAACAATACCCGTACCCGTTGGTCCCCCATGATCCTCTCTGTTATGTTGCTTGGGAGCTGATGTGATGAGATAACCATCTGTCAGTGACCTTGCAGGAGGTCTTATCCCACCTGGCCAAACTTGTACAGAGGGGCTTTAAAATTTGAGACGTCACCGAGAGCAAGGAGGTTTTTAAACAAATTTCTTCATTATGGGAAATATGGAATATTTGAGTTGTATTTTATAATTGTTCAGAAAAAAAATCACTTCCACAAACACAGGATAGACAGGTACACACATAAATATACAATAGGGACTTTAAGATTTGCAAGTCGACATAGTGGACTGCTGCATGTGATGTCCTTTTCAGGCACTGCCATTGCCTTTAAAGGACGTCACACGTAGCATGTCAATGTGCATCTAAAAGTCCTTAATGATGGGTGGTGATACGCTCAATTTAAGTACTTAATAACTCACCGATAGCCGGGAGGTTTCCAAACAAATTTTCTTCAGTCTAGGGACAATGGAATGTTTGATGGAGTTGTATTCTATCATCCCGGCAAACGAAGGCAGAATGTTGAGGCACAGCTCCTTCAGAAAAAAAAATTGATAAGAAGTAATAAATTGTCAGTATCGAATGAGGATAGCATAAATCAATACAATGCAATTCAATACAATATTAGAACTTATATAGGGGCTCTCACAGTAACTGTATCGAAGCGCTTTACAAAGTTATTATATAAATTTATATACATGTATTGTATTGTATTTATTAAACTTCATTGATGTACATCAATATTCTGTTTATAAACATATAAATCAGTTTACAATGCAATGTAAGAAACCAATATTCTGTTTGTAAACATATATAATACAAATCAATTTACAATGTGGTGTATATAGCAAAACAGAAGGAAAATTATATACAGCAGAAACACTTTTTTTTCTTCTTGTAATAACATGACATATAATGCATAAAGTAAATAATATAATGTACCACATCCAAAGATTTAGATATATAAAACCTAATTTAGCAATTGTGTAAATAAATTAAAACTCATGCTATACAAAATAGGTAAATGAGGTACATGGAGTGCCTAAAATAAATGATGTAATAGTACTTATACATCTATGCGACCTACTGTAAAATTACACCAAAAACATAAGATTGTAAATTTTTACTTTTTTATTACATACATGTAGTATCTAAAAGTTACCCTTCACTGCAATTATGTTTTTGTTGAATGAAGAGAAAATATCTATTACATCTTTATTGTCTAATCTCATTATGAATATGAATTTTTCTTGAAATTACAAATTATTTGTTAATAATCTACCAAATTACATATATACACACTTCTTTTTGAGCCACTACATTTTGCGAAGCTACCTTATGCAGCACTTGACAAGACATGATTTCAAACTGACCTGTATCTGAGCCGAGGAAGACTCTAGAGCTCTGTAAACCATGGGTAGAACATGATTCTTGATGTCTTCCGACGGCGTCTTCGTTAAAAGGAGGTTCATCCGTTGCATGAAGATGAGTAAAATCTGAAAGAAGGGATGACAGACTCAGACTCAGACTCAAACTCAGAGATGACAGACTAAGATTCGAACTCAAAGATGACAGACTCAGCTTTAATAGTTCCATAATATGCATGTATACACAGATCAGACAGGTGATCTGTAGAACTTTACTTTTGTTGTCTTCCAACATTATCATCATCACAATGATCAGTTATCACCAATCTTATCATCATCACTATCATCATTATCCTCCTCACCGTCATCATTCCCAACTTTATCAGCGATATCGTCATTATAGTCATCCTCAACATAATCTCATCGTCCTCCTCCTACACCTCCTCACCATCATCACCACCATAATTAATATTATCATCGTCATCGTCATCATCACCATCATCATAATCATCATCATCATCATCATCTTCATCATCATTATCACCATCATTATTACCACCATCATCATCACCCTCGCCATCACCACTATCATTATCCCCATCATCGTCATCATTACCACCATCATCATCATTGCCACCATCATCATCATCATTATCATTATCATCATCACCAACATCATCGTCATCATTACCACCATCATCATCATTATTACCATCATCATCACTGCCACCATCATTATCATCATCAGCAATATCGTCATCATCACCTTCTTCATCATTATCCCCATCATCGTCATCATTACCACCATCATCGTCATCATTACCACCATCATCATCACCCTCGCCATCACCACTATCATTATCCCCATCATCGTCATCATTACCACCATCATCATCATTGCCACCATCATCATCACTGCCACCATCATTATCATCATCATCACTACTCTCACCCCTATCACCATCACCACCATCACCACCATCACCATCATCATCATCACCACCATACCATCATCATCATCACCACCACCATCAACACCATCATTATCATCACCGTCAGCATTTCAAGCTTCATGCTTACGCTGTATCCCTCCTATATCATGTGAATTGTAAAGTTAATTTACTTTGAAACGTAAATTATATCACACTGATGGACATTATGTATGTTTAAAATATGTACGTTTGAAATATGTTATAGAAATCAATAAATCAAATCAAATCATCATCATCATCATCATCACCACCATCCTCATTACCTGAACAGGTTCTTGCATCTTGAAGACGTTCTTGAGGCTTGGTAAGACGAGCTTGACATACTCCTGATCAGTGCACTGCTCTGCGATGAGAAGAACGTTGGGCAGCACGAAGGGAACCATGTCAGGGTTCATGAACTCTTTACACAAGCAAGGTAGAACCCTCTGCTGTACTACTCTCTATGGAAAGAAAATACACAGGGGTGATAGTGACACAAAAAAAGGGGGGAGGGGGTTCCCTCAACCACACCCCCCTTGAGAAAAAAAAAAGAAGAAGAGGATTTGGGGGGAAAAATGGCATCTTACAACATTCCCCCCTTTTGAGTTAGACAAATTGTGAAATAATAGGGGAAAATAGAGAAAATCAGGAAAAAAATCTGGAAAATCAGGATAAAATCGGGAAGAAAAAAAAAATCAGGAAAAAATCCACAAACAAATTGGGAAACTGATTTAAATCAGGTTTGTATCAGGCCTGATACATCAACTTTTCCTCCTCATTCAATACAAATTCTATCAGGGAAAAAATACACGGGGCTCAGAGCGATTAGCCCCCGAGAGTTCAATGCAAAACAAATTAAAGAGTGTAATTTGAAAAGTAGTTATTGCATTGTGTTGAAAATTGAAAAATAAACCTGCAGATATTATCTTTATTTATCCTTAAAGGAGTTTATATGTTACCTTGGGCAATTTGGAGATAACTTTAGGAAGACCTTTGAAGAATTGAGCTTTCTGTTGATTGTCTTGTTGAAACAGCGAGTCTACATACTGCAGGGTCATAGCACCAACATCATCAAAGTATGGGATCTAAAGAGGCAATAAAAGAGAAGCTTTCTTATATTTCTAAATTTGTTGGTTGGTTTGTTTTACCTGACTGCCAAGGACACATATGTATGCTTGTAAGTAAGCATCCAGGGTACCAACGACTTTAATTCCTCTCTGAGGGACTTGGTAATAAGGATTAATGCCATACCAAAGGACACTAGCGCATTGACTTGGTTTCAAACCAGTTACCAGACCACTGCTCTACCACTGAGCTATCACGCCTCACAATTTAATTTTTACATCAATCAGTGTTCCCTCCTCAAAAAGGCAACAATTAATCCTTCTTTGCACCCCTTCATAGTTTGAAAAAAAATTGCCAAATTCAAACCCCAGAAGTGGCATTTGTTACCCCAACATTGTGATTTTATATTTTACACTGTAATGCCAAATTAGATACTTTGATGATTACTGGTAGCTCCAATTGAATTAGTCTTATTTAAGAATGGTACGACATACTGCATCGGAAATAAACTCAAAGTTTCCTGTAATTTAGACTCTTTTTGCTCGTCATCAGAACACAACCACCACCATAAGGCCTAACAAAAAAATGTTATAGTGCCCTTTAGGTGCCGAAACATGGGTTGGTCGGTCAGAATTTTTTTTTTTTTAAACTTTTGTCTCCGTCTTTGGGCTGATTTTTGTCAGTTTTGAATGCTTCAATATTTTATTTTAAATCCGACCTTAGATTTCAAAATCTTTGGGTCGGTAGTAAAGGGCAATACAACATATTTTTTGTTTAGACCTAATCATAATCATCACCATCATTACCACCACCACAGCCACAACCATCCTGACTATCATCCCACTCCCACCCTGCCAAGCATCACCACGCCTTTCTCAGTAATTACCTTGCCGAGTTGATCAGCATCTGGTCTGATTGTAGGTGTGGTACTTAGTAACATCTTGACGTATTCCTTCAAACCATTAGGGAGACTGGATAATAACGATATACTCAAACTACGCAGCTGGAAAAGAAATAATAAACATCACAAAATGCAACCATCAATGTTATAATATTCACCTTCCAAAAAAGCTTATTATCTATAATACTGTATGGCATTACTGTGTATATCTCTCCAAAATTATTTTCTGTACCAGTATACATTTACATGTGGGAAGAATATTAATCTGTTGAATGAAAAAACAACAATAAGAACCGGAAATGTTTTTTTTCCAACAATATACCCTTTTCAAACTCTACACGGGGAAATCAATGACTTGGGTTACAATACATTACACTGCAAATCTCTCTGATTTGTACTAACTGAGAAAGATTGTGTAATTATCAATACTGGCATTCACATCCTAAAAGTTTGCAGTATAAAAGCTTTTATCATACTCTCAATTTCCCACCTCCCCAACTCCGGACCAAACATGATTATCAAACCCTAACCAGAGTTCTAAACCAAAGCTAAGACCTAAATGCAAACCAGACCATGATATTCTATATTTGAAGAGCTTAATACCAAAAGGACTAAATCCACTTCTGATGAAAATTGAGTTTTTGATATCAGAACATTGTTCACCAAAGTAGCCATTTTTCAACAAAATAATTTACCTAAATTTTGGGAGCAATTATGAACAAATGCATTTTCTAATTTCACTTTTGGCCTGTACAAAATCTGGTAAACAATTTCTTTTTTCTCCTTTTGAAATTAAACTCTTCATTTGATGAAATGAAGGTCTAGAGGTGTTGTGGTCTTGTGAATAAGTTGCTAGACTGTAGATCACAAGGTACGGGATTCAAATCCCAGTCCGGCACTAACGAAGTGTTAAAGATTGAAAGAAAGATATTTTACCTGTTCTGATTTCTGTTTAAAAGTGGACAGATTCTCGTTGCAATCATGGAAGAGTTTCCCAGTGTTAATAACGGAGTACATCAGCATTCCAAGACTGAACAAGTCACTGGACGTATCACAGCTTTGTGTTAGCAGGTATTCCGGAGCCAAGTAGTTCAGGTTGGGCTGAAGAACAGCCGAGACGTCGTTCATAAGCTCTCGTAAGGGAAAACTGGCCTATGTTTAACAGAAGGACAAGAAAAGCATTGAGAGAGGCATTTAGTAATTTTTGCTTCTTTTGTTGTCATTGATGTTTTTAAAGCTTATCTGTACTAGTTTATAGGAGGGGTTAGACCACCCTGCAAGGTCGCTGGACAGGTGGTTATCTCATCAACTCAGCTCTCATTTAAATAAGAAAAAGAGGATCATGTGGGACCAATGGTCACTGATTAGGCATTGTTTTCTATATAGAGGGAGCAAGTAGCTACAAGTAGTGCAGTGGGGCTTTAATACAACCATAAACAAGATGTGAGGGACAAAAAAGCAATGGAAAAATTAGAAAGTAATGTAGAAAGACAATAAGACAATTAGAAAATTACCAACAATGAGAAGACAATAGGGACTTGTAGATTCGCACGAAGACAATGGGGATTGCTACGATCGACGTCCTTTTAATGCACGGCCTTGAATGGACGTCACACATATCAGTCCACGCAAATCTAAAAGTCCCTAATATACTGCAGAGGGAGGCATAGGCAAAGACAGAGAGAGAGAGACAGAGACAGACAAACAAAGTGACCACATTGAGATGGGAATAGTCATGTGACACTCCTGGAGTCAGGTGACTTACTGGTTGATCAGGTGGTGATGAGGATGGAATGACAAAGTCAAATCCAGCTAGTTTCCAAGCTCCATTGCTGTTGAGGATGATGCTTGCTGGGGTGATGTTACCATGGACCATATGGACATCATTGTGTAGAAACTTCAGGGCGTCAGTTAACTGTTAAAAGCACACAAGCCAATGAGAGTCACCTTCTTGTTTTTCAATATCAATTCAATTCAATTCAATTCAATTTATTTCGCAATATAAAAATCAAAGTGTATAGAGTAACAGTCAATTTTTAACTATATTTACAAAGGTTATATGCAGGGCTTTCCATGAAGGTTGCAGAAACCTGTGAAGTTGGATCGGCCATTACAGAATTACAGAATCACATATCTAGTGTACAAAAATAAACTTAGGGAAACATAAATTAAGTCCAGGTTACACATGTACATGTTTAAAAAACAATTTACAGGACAACATAAACTATCCATTGAAAGACATATTACATAACATACTTTATTGAAACATAAGATTTACATACCAGTAAAAACTATTTTTGAATAAATTCAATTCAAGATAATAATTTTGCACAACTTAAAATAATGTTTCGATGTTTAAAGCATACATGGAGTTTTCTTCAATTGCCAGGTAAATAAGTCATACTTTTTTTACAATAAAAAGAACATTCATTATCTTGGTAAGTTTGAACTATATTAGGGGGTAATTTTTTCCCGAAACATCCAGAGAGCTATGAAAATCCAAGTTTTGTTTGATTCATGTATTTATGAGGAGCTTAGAGCGTGCAGCAAAGGGCGTACGTACCCATATATCGCCTTCTGCACAGACATCAAGCAGGCAGATTTAACAAACTGCTACTATTTCTAAACGGCTTTAAGCCAACAAAACATTATCTAAACCTACCTGTAGGAGTCCATATTTAATCTCGACTTCAAAGAGCTTGTGTTCTCCAATGTACGGAGGGATGGGCGAAGGCATGTTGTCATGGCAACCTAATATGTTGGCTAGGCTTGCAAATACAGGCTCTGTGGCAAACGCAAGGCTTTCTCTGTAAGTGTATTGTGGAAACCAGACAGAAAATCATAAAACCAGTAAATTTATAAAAATGACAACATAAGTTCAAGTTTTTGAGGTTGATTTTACACATTCTATACATTCTGTACTTATATGTTTTAAAGGGAGTCACTCGTCAGTTTCCATGTGCAAAAGGCCATAATTCGCTGACACCAGACTTGGTGGATAATAAAAATCATTAACGTGTGTACAGGTATTAGACCTGCACACAGCGAACCCGTTGGCCAATCGAGTGTTTTTGGGTGTCGGAAAAGTGAGATAATGACTTTACCATGTGGGGGAATGGGTGCAAAACGCAGTACGTTACATAAAGCCTGGTGGTCATAAAACTGAAGGCTAATTCTGGTGATTGACAGCACCTCTTATTGGGTAAACACCCGAACAGTGTTGAATTCTCCATGAGAGCTAACACTTTGAGAAAACTGTCTGAAATGACTCACCTTGTTTCTTCCAGTGGATGTTGAACAGTGAGTACGCAGGGATGGCGTAGCCTTGTAAGCTGGGTAGAACCTTTCCGTAAGATCTCTAACAGTGGTTCCCGATCTCGCTTGGCAAATCTTTCCAAGAGCTTCTTTTCGAATATAAATACACCAGCTTCCTGCGCATGATCAGAGGTTGACAAAAATTGGTTTATGTTTTAGGGAGCATTTTTTTGAGTCAAAGTAGGAGTTCATATTTGTCCAGTATTGATGAAAATGTGCTTAGAACAATTTGTATATTATTGATGGCTGTACTTAACAAGTCATTGAAAATACCTGGCAAAAGAACTATTTGTGTGGAATGATTACGTTCAATCCAATGTTTATTACAGCTTGCCCAAAGCTCAGGCATAATACAATTTCTGAAACCACACAATGATACATTATTTTCTGCCAGGAACACTGCCAGGAGTTGTTTTCAACTTTGTTTCATAAACCTGCTTCCCAAAAAAATTAAGACTTCAGCATATTTGGTAACATTTTTTTTGTAAAAAGGTTCCCCATTTTAACACAAGTACCGATTAAATTTAGAAGACTGTCTCTAACTTCTGACACTTTTGTCAACAATTTTGGTAATGGTATACCAATTTCCAATTACCAATTTTACATTTGCTGCAAAGAAAGGGATTACCTTAAAAATGTGTTGAGCAAATTCCTCAAGAAGAATTACCCTTTTTACTTGGCTAACCAACAATCTTTGTCAACTTTTGTTTTCATAACAGTTTTTGTTATGATCCTCACACAAAACCAGATTTGAAAAAGAAAAGGTAAAAACTCTATTTTCAAAAGAGCTAAATATTGCACACAAAAGTTTCGTATTTTCATTTTCAAGGTACAGGTATAAGGTTTAAAGGTCAAGGAGAGAGTCTCCCAAAATGGCCGAGCGCTTTTCTTGCCTACCTGCTTGGTAGACCTCTTGACAGCATGATATATCTTCCACAGACAGCCTGGTCCTCCGCTCCCTACATGTCTGATGATCTCATACTCCCTCATCACAGGGTTCCCAATCAACCCTCCAACAGTACTCTTCAGTTTATTCAGCATCTCCATCACGTCAATCAGCTTGTTTCATCCACCTAGTAATAATAACAAGTTACAAGCTACTGTTATAAGCTACTGAAATCCTGGCATCTGATTGGCTGAGAGCAAATTTGTCACCTGTTATCAATAGAGGGCAGTATAATAAATCACTCTCTTACACTACACATAAGCTGTGTGAACTATCTTTTGTTTGTGACACTTAAATACCACTAAAATGATATTGAAACACTACCGTTATAAGCTACATATACCGAAATCGTGGCAGCTGATTGGCTGGGAGCAAATTTGTCACTTGATATCAATAACAAGTTACAAGCTACTGTCATAAGCTACTGAAATCATGGCATCTGATTGGCTGAGAGCAAATGTGTCACTTGATATCAATAACAAGTTACAAGCTACTGTTATAAGCTACAGAGATCATGGCATCTGATTGGCTGAGAGCAAATTTGTTACTTGATATCAATAACAAGTTACAAGCTACTATTATAAGCTACAGAGATCATGGCATTTGATTGGCTGAGAGCAAATGTGTCAGTTGATATCAATAACTAGTTACAAGTTACAGGTATAAGCTACTGAGATCATGGCATCTGATTGGCCGAGAGCAGATTTGTCACTTGTTATCAATAATAAGTTACAGGCTACTGTTATAAGCTACCGAAATCATGGCATCTGATTGCCTGAGAGCAAATTTGTCATAAAAATTTAGCAGTTGTTATAGATAACAAGTTTTATGAAACAGACCCCAGCTTGCTTCATCCACCTAGTAATAATAGGGTGTCTTCTGCTGGAGGCTGGCCAAATTTGTCAGCTGGTTTTTATGCTGTGTCGGAACCAAAAAGACACACCCCCAAATAAGAAGAAAAAGTTTTGAACACAAGCAATTTTCAAAGATCAGTTTAAGATGATTTTAGATCTTGTAGTAGTACTAGTAGATCGGCATTTATAATCTTAATCAGTACAGTAGGGGCACTGGTTCGAGAATGAGGATTGTCCGCATAAACAAGGATATCCTCAGGTAGATCTATACGCGGACAAAATGCATCCTAAAAAATAAGAATCATTCGCATTTTCCCAGATGCATTTTTTCTTCGGCGCTCTGCGGGTTTTAGGTTCCTGATACGCACACTGGCAATGCGAAAAACGAATTCCGCCTAATAAAATACCCAAGTCTATCTACCTGCCGTCTATTTTATCATGGGTTGTTGTCCCATCTGTTCAAAGTCAATGTGAAATGCGTCAAGAAAATCATCGCGGAATTCAGAATTCTGAACCGTCAGTGAAAATGCAGATGATCCCCAATTTTTACGGACACGTCGTACGTTTGTCCGCGTTTATTAATGTGGGGACGATCCTTATTCTCTGACAAGCTAAATATATATGAATGTCTTTTCAATGATAATAATAATATTAATAATAATAATACTAATACTAATTATAATAATAATGATATAACTACCGGTAACTACAATCATGACAATAAAAACACAGAGACTAGCCTAGACCCTATTCATTCACGCAATATCCATTCATTCGGTTGGCCTGCTTTTACAGACACGAATTGCAGTATGTGGGACAGGTGCAAATAATGGGCGCGTCAACCACAATAGTTTTCTGTATGAAAACGTTCATGCACACGTACATATATGTTACCCCGCTCCCGATTTCTTACACCACTACTATTTACTCATTAAACATTTTTAAAGAGATACTCACAGACCAGAAAAGACGGGATGTTGGCCAGCTGTGACGTGACGTATTTTGACTTTGGGTCATAGGCAATTAATCGATTCATTATTATGGATCCGATATCAACCCGCTGAACTCTTCTACCAGGCTAAATCATGAACGAAATTCAAAAAGGAAAATAATTTTGTCGGATTTATGGAGATCTGCAGTTCTTTTTTTTAATGACTTGTTAATAAATTTTAAAAAAGGTGTTTCCATTAATTTTTTTAAGTATAATCATTTTTAATTATTTAAAATCCTTCAAAATATAATAATTTGTTGTACAAGCGGCTGAATTGATTGAAGCTAGCGCTCATTCAAATTCAAATTTCAAAACGATCGTAAGGCGTGTGTGTTGTATGTTGATTATATTTAAACGTCTTTGGTTGAGACCAAAGACCGTGGGGGGGGGGGGGGGCTTCCTAAATAACTTGAGGGGGGAGAGTATTATGATCTGGGACGGAGTTGGGAGGTGGGACTAACAACCGGCACAAATACACGAAATACGATAGCATGCAAAAGTAAGATAGAAAAGGAGAAATATGTGAGGGAAAAAAGGAAGAGAAAGAGAGAGGGAGATCGAGAGATATACGAGAGAGAGAGAGCTAGAGTAATATCGAAAGCGAGCAAGAGAGATCAATTAAGAGAGAGAGAGATGAAAATTTTGATAAATACATTCCGAGTGAGGGTCATGCACAATCAATTAGAAACTTTTGAGATTACGTTCAAAACTGTACGTTGTAGACTGAAATTTAAGTTGTTTAAAAAGTGGTCTTATGAATGCGTTATATTTCCAAGATACTCCTTCCATGGCAACAGGTTCCGTCTGTTATTATGTAGCTCTCAAATATAAACCGTCCGTAGAGCGTGTCTAGCTAAATTTTGGTAGGAAGATCGGGGGAAACGAATAATACGTACGCGTCACCCTAATCAACACAATTTTGTCAGAATCAAAATAAAATTATACAGAAAAATAGAAACAAATGAGAAAATGAACAGAATTTAAGAGGAGAAAAATACCGAGAACCAAAGATGTTGAAACCCCGAAAAGCAGCAGATCGAGAAGGGTGTGGTTAAATCAATCCAAGTCTCATTTAGGAGAAGTACACCCTACTCAGGGTTTTTTTCTAATTTTTCTCATTATTTTGTTCCCCTTTTCACTTTCCATTTTAATAACAAGGCATATCTAGCACGTACAGGGGCGGCGATCCCGGAGGGACGGGGGGGGGGGGGACACGTCCCCCTCAATTTTTTTAGGGGGGGGGGGGAGGTCGTCCCCCCCAGTCAAAATTTGAAAAAGTGCAAAACAAAAATGTATAGCAAGTACTGACTATAAGACTGCAACACACTTTTAGGCTCTGAAGGGCCCAAGAGTACAGAGTTTAGACAATTAAAAATGCACAAAATCTTCTCACTCGGTAGCTACGCTCACTCGCATAACATCCTTCAACATGTACAAGTAATACCGAGAAAAGTGCAGTGTAAAAAAGTATATTGCTTGTTTTTATACTATAGTTTTGCTGAGGAAGTCAACAAAAACTTCAAAAACCTGTGAAGGGGTAGTCCCTTCCGTCACCTTCACCCCTCTCATTCACTATGCTCCCTCGCACTTGCGTATTGATGGGGGGGGGGGGGATCTTGGGGAAAGTTCCCCCTCCCCCTCCAAAAATAAAATTCATACTTGGTTTATTTCTATTTTGATACCAATGATTTACAAATGTGCTGAAGCGGCATTTTCCCCTGAGCTTCCAGGGGCTCTGACCCCTGGACCCCACCGAGGGCCCTAAAGCAGGCCCCCTGGTTGCTCATCTGACCGCAATTAAATGCCTAAAATACCTGAGCTTCCGGAGCTCTGCCCCTGGACCCCACCAAGGGCCCTAAGGCAGCCCCTGGATGTACGTCTGACGTTATTTAATGCCTTAAAATCCTGAGCTTCTGGGGGCTCAGCTCCCGGGACCCCACTCCAATTAGTGACCTGCATGTCAGTGCATGTCACAAATAAGGTATCAAAATATGCTCATCTGACCGTAACTTAATGCCTAAAACCCTGAACTTCCAGGAGCTCCGCCCCATTGATGCTCATTTGAACTTAATTAAAATGCCTATAGGACCCCTTAGTTTCATGGGGCTTTGCCCTGGACCCC
>JAVYIG010015730.1:0-34546 GCA_035222895.1 Strongylocentrotus droebachiensis | reverse complement strand
GAATTTAAAACTAAAACCCTGTAATAAAGCATGGGTATAGCGCGCAGTCTTTGCTCCAGACCCGGTTATTTCAAAAAAATTAAAAAATCTTCAAAACTAAGACCACACCATCTTCCAAACTAAGACCCGGTAATAAAGCATGGGTTTAGAGCACGGATGGCCAACCTTTTAAAGTTCGCGGGCCACAGCTAACGATTGGCATTACTTGGCGGGCCATAGGTAGTCTTCTCCCCCCCCCCCCCCCCCAAAAAAAAAAAAAAAAAAAAAAAATACTCATGCAATACGAGTACACACCTGCAATTTTGCAAAAACGAACAAGCAAACCACAAAATCAGTGAAGAAAAAAAACGGCGGGAGAAAAGGGCTGCAAGTTTCAAGACAAGTATGGCATTTTAAACATATTTCTCGATTCACAACATTAATTTGTATATGTACAAAATCAAATTAACACGGCAAGTGATGTTAATGCCCGGGGGGGGGGGATACTCAGATTTGGCTTGTAAGGGGGTGTGCCGCTCAAGCCTCGAAACCCCTACCCATTATTAGGGGTCATTTTTCTCGAAAAAAGATCAATTTTCCACAATAATTATTTTCGGGTGTTTTGGGGGTGTTTGCATGGCAAACGCCCGAAAATTTTGAAGAAACGGACCCATTTTAAATGGTATTTTTGTTAGAAGTGGGACCCATGTTTAGGGGGTTTTTTTGTGACAAAGTCACCCATTAGAGCGGTACACCCTATATGAATACCCCCCTGGGTGTTAATGTCGTTAATGTAATGTAATGAGAGGAAATCTTAGGAGTTTTGTATCAACCACGTAACGATTCAATATGTTGTGAATGATGGGAACAAATTATGGAAATAGAGATAGCTGTTTGTAAATGTTTTACCCTATTTCATCGCTGCTATATATGCGGACCGCATTTCATTTATGAGCTATTTTTATTATCACTTCTTAAATGCTCTGCGGGCCGCACCAGAAAAGCTCGCGGGCCGCATGCGGCCCGCGGGCCGCGGGTTGGCCACCCGTGGTTTAGAGCGTAGTTTTTCTTCCAGACCCGGTTATTTCAAAACTTTTTAAAAATCTTCAAAACTAAGACCCCATCATCCTATTCCTATGTAAGAACATAAGTATTGAGCGTAGTCTTTCTTCCAGACCCGGTTTTTCAGAAGTTAAAAAACAAACAAAAAACAAAACAAAACAAAACAAAACAACAAAAAAACCTTTTAAACTAAGACCCCTCTATCTTCCAAATTAAGACCCGGTAATAAAGCATGGGATTAGAACGTAGTCTTTACTTCAGACTCGGTTATTTAAAAAAAAAAAATCTTCAAACTAAGACCTCACCATCTCATTCCTGTGGAATAACATGGGTATAGAGCGTAGTCTTTCCTCCAGACCCGGTTATTTCAAAGGAAATAGAAATTTAAACAAATCTTCGAAACTAAGCCCATCATCTTATTTCTCTTTTTTTTCATTTAAAAAATAAATTACATTATTACATATGTGGATACAACACGTCACAAATAAATGATTGGTCGGCGGTCACACGAACTGACGAATCAGTCAAAATGGTCCATATATATAACACACAGAGGAGGGACCGATTCGATGGTTCGTTGACCGTCGACGATTTCTTAATCATGTAAATATTCTATTGTAAACAAACAAAAGGGTATCAACTGGGTTAAAGAGCTTCCCTCTTATACAAAACTCCTAAACGAGGACCCGAAAAAGGTCCTTGGATGGAAATCTCCTTTCGAGATTTTCTTTAGTAGGAAACCAGAACAAAATTATATCTCCCGTCAAAAAACAAACTATACTATCCATGGTTGGGAAAAGAATGTACAAGCTGTTCGAAGAAAGGCTTACAAGGCTTTGCAGCGTGTAAAAAAAAGAACGATTAGATCCCAGGAAAAAAAAAACTTAATGTACCAAACATACCAGATCAGGTAAAGGTTGTTAATATTCTTTATCTCATTGTATAATTAAAATAATTATTTCCTTTTGATCAGTCATACTTCATTTCAACTCCGTCTACTCTTAAAGCATCTGAAAAGTATTACTGAAAAACTTTTGGAGTTGTACGTGTTAAGTAGTTTTATATGGATGAATACTAAGTTACAGAAAGCCAGGTACATTTAGTATTTCGGCATCTTGTTCTCTTGTTTTTCCTAGCTTAGAAGAATTGTCATGTGTTAGGTTGTTTGCGTTTTATATCAAGTTCAGTTGATGTTATCAGGTTCAATATTGCTCAAATTATAACCTTGTTTGCTTGTAAAAGACATGTGAGTTACTCCAGCTTTTTATACGTAATAATTATTTTGGTTCTGTTACCGTCTGTATATTAATGAAACAACCTCTTCATTCGTTTGGAATAAAATACTTTCTATCTTACAAAATCTATGTATCCATCATTGCATTTAATACTATAAAACCATAACCTCTGCAATTTACTCACATTGATTGAGAGAGTATATAGATATTTTATCAGTCAAAGGGTTCTGCAATCGTTCATCCAAAACATGCAAATATATTTCGCGCGATCTCGTTATACAGCTATTTATGATTTGTTATATGAAAGTATGCGTTGTTATTTGCTTGTTAACCGATTATCATCCCCCCAAAAAAGAAAAAACAGGGTCATAGTACATAATAAATATAAGGTATAATGTGTAAATCATCAGGGATAATTATGTTATAATAATTAATCTCAAGGAAGATATGCTGCCGGCGAAGAAGCAAATGGAGGAATAGAAAACATAAAAAAAAAGCTGAAGATGGAAAACGACATTGCCAGATAGACAGAGAGACAGACAGGGAGAGGGAAAGAGAGAGAGAAAGAGAAAAGGGGGGGGGGGGAGGGGGCGGGAGAGATAGAAAGTTGGACGTAGTCCGTACTGTATTTATTTATATGATTTTTGTCTCTCCGATCAACGGTCAACGAACCATCGAATCGGTCCCTCCTCTGTGTGTTATATATATGGACCATTTTGACTGATTCGTCAGTTCGTGTGACCGCCGACCAATTATTTGTGACGTGTTGTATCCACATATGTAATAATGTAATTTATTTTTAAATGAAAAAAAGAGGAATAAGATGGTGGGTCTTAGTTTCGAAGATTTGTTTAAATTTCTATTTCATTTGAAATAACCGGGTCTGGAAGAAAGACTACGCTCTATACCCATGTTATTCCACAGGAATGAGATGGTGAGGTCTTAGTTTGAAGATTTTTTTTTTTTAAATAACCGAGTCTGAAGTAAAGACTACGTTCTAATCCCATGCTTTATTACCGGGTCTTAATTTGGAAGATAGAGGGGTCTTAGTTTAAAAGGTTTTTTTGTTGTTTTGTTTTGTTTTGTTTTTTGTTTGTTTTTTAACTTTTGAAAAACCGGGTCTGGAGGAAAGACTACGCTCAATACTTGAGCTGCTAGGTCGGTGCACGTGGCTGTCTGTCTGTTGCTTGTTGCAATTTTTGTTGGATATTTATCGGATTTTCACGGGACTTTCCATACTTTCGACTCTAGTTTCAGATAGGAAATGACTTGCTAAAGGTAAGCGAACATTTTGGGCTCATTTTATACATAATTCTGCACCATAAATAAGTTAACAAATCAAAGTAGATTTAAATCTCCCGCCGCACGCGGCGCGGACCATGAACTCCGACGACTCCTCACTTAACGCTATGGCAGATATTGATTCAGGCAACCAAGCCAAAGATTTAGGAATAGAGCTAAAGGACGGATTCCAGACAGTCACGTCTGCAAGTGTTCGAAGAAAAAAAAAGAAAGATACGTGAAGGAAGTATCAATGTTGAGAACCTATCACTAAAAGAGGATTCGTCATCAGATAATATGGAACCACAAAACTCAGTATTTCGTAACCAAAATCCAGTAATTCTAATAGCAACTGACCAAGATCTAAAGCTTTTCATTACACCTATTGACAGGGAAAAATCATTAAGAAACGTTAGCATGTTAAAGATCGCAAAATCTATCCAAAACTGTATCGGCTCATCGCCAGAATTTATAAAGTCTACCCGGAACGGACTTCTCGTCAAATGCAAGGATACGAAACAACATAAGAAATTGTCTGATATACAAATCATTGATAACGTACCAGTGAAGGTCAATTTGAAACTTGATTTGAAGAAAGGTATCATATCAGATATACCGACTGAGATGTCAGAAAAAGAAATAGAAACAGAACTAAAGAGTCAAAAGGTAGTTAACGTGAAAAGAATATTAAGGAAAAATCGAAAGAGGGAAGAACCTCAAGATGGGAATGTACATGTAGATTTAGTTCCAACTCGGAGTGTAATTGTTTCATTTGAAGCTACAGTACTTCCCCAAGACATCATTCTTTGTTTCCAAAGAATAAAGGTCAAACCCTATATACCTTCAATCCCCAGGTGTTTTAAATGCCAAAGATATGGCCACACCATAGCTGTTTGCAAACAGAAACAGAGATGTGTCAGATGTGGAGAGGAGCATAGTTTCGACGATTGCATAAAAAAGGACACTCCCAAATGTGTAAATTGTGGAGGTGAACATTCCGCTGCATATAATGGATGCGAACAAGCACAAAAAGCGCAAGAAATACAAAAGATAAAAGTGCTGAATAATCTCAGCTATGCTCAAGCTGCTCGCCAATTGAAAGAAGAAAAAGATAATATGCAAGCGCAAGCTCCAATACCATTGGAGCGTAAACTAGCTCCTCCCCAACAACATCTAAACACCGCAAATAATCCCCAACCATCTGTTGATCTTGGTTTAAATACAGTAAAGCAAAACCACCCCACCCCCAAGTCGATAACTCTCATTTGTTTCCGGATCACACCCCAAAGGCAGATCCTCCCTTGCCACAACGCCAAGATAGGCAAACTAGCGAAAAGACAGGGCGACCGTCTTCACAAATCAAGGAAAATTTTATAACTAAAGCAACAAATGAGGAATTGATAACCTTCTTTCTTCACCTAATGATCCAAATTATGAAAGATAAGTCAGAAGGAGAGGTGTTGTCTTTAATTAAGATAGCTGCTGGTCAGCTCTTAATGCAAGCGAGTTAATTAAAGGAACTAAGATGGCATTCCGCATCCTACAGTGGAATGCACAGGGATTAAAGGGGCATGGGGATGAGTTATTGCTTTACTTAAATTCTATAAAAAAGTGAAACCATTCATTTATTATGTATTCAGGAAACATGGTTCCGCGATCACGACAAAATACAAATCGCTAATTACAAATGTTTTGCTAAAAGCAGGAAAACAAGGCGCGGTGGAGGATGTGCCATATATGTACACAACAGTTTAAATTATGATTACCCAATCATAGAAACTGACATCGAAATGCAACAGATTAATTTGTATTTTGACAACACATCCATAACCGTGATAAATTACTATAATCCATGTGAAGACATAATTATGAATAAACTAGATTTCTTGATAAAGGAAATAAAGAACAAACGTAGAATGTTAATATTGGGAGACTTTAACTCTCATAATGTTCAATGGGGCAGTAAAAATACAGATAAAAATGGAAAAGTGATTGAGGAATATTTACTGAAACACAATTTAGTCTTCCTAAATGATGGCTCGGGTACTCGCCTAAACCCAACTACTGGCGAAACCTCATGTTTAGATTTATCATTAGCAACTCCCGCTTTAGCCAGTTCCACTAGCTGGAAAGTGCTATCAAACAAATTCGGAAGTGACCATTTTCCAATATATATTGAAATCGACAAAAAAACTCCTAAATCAGATTGTACGAAAGATGACCTAACTCTAAAACGGTCATTCAAGAAGATAGATTGGCACGAATTCAATAAATTGTGCGATCAACGAATGGATACTGACTCGCTGCTAGACGCAGATGTCAAAACTTTTTACGGAAACTTCATGGAATCTCTAAATAATATCTTAAATGAATTACACACTGTACCCAAAAGAAACAAAAACAAGAATGCGAGATTCAACCCCGTCCCATGGTGGACAGAAAAATGCAAAATAAAGATTAAGGAACGGAACGAATATAAAAATAGGTTATTGAGAGTATGGAATGATGAAAATCTAAAATTGTACAAACAAAAGAAGGCCGAAGCCCAAAGGATTATTAGACAGACAAAACGAATGTTTTGGCTGGATTACACTTCAAAACTGAACAGGTTCACTTCAATCTCAGAACTATGGAATTTGATTCGTTGTCTGAAGGGTAATCCAAATAAAACTCATTCTAAGATATCAGCACTAAAAGTAGAATCTAAAGTAGTTATAGATGATCAAGAAAAAGCTAACGAATTTGGAAAGCATTTTCTGAAGACCAGTAGTAAAACAAAAAAGGGAAATAAAGAACTGCTAGATGAATATAAATCTATTGATTATAAAGGAGAACATGATTCAGTTATCAATGAACCTTTTACTATGATGGAACTCGAAAAAGTACTTAATATAAAAAAGACATCAGCCCCTGGTGAAGATGGCTTGATATATACTGTGTTTCAAAACCTTCCAACCAGGGCTAGGAAAACTTTACTCTGTCTTTATAACAGAATATGGTCTTCTGGGACGATTCCGGAACAATGCAAACACGCAATGTTGATACCAATATTAAAACCAAATAAAGACTCCTCCCAACTAACATCCTACCGACCTATCTCATTATTACCTTGCTTTATCAAGATATTAGAAAGTATGGTAAAGGAGAGATTAGAATGGTTCATAGAGAAAAACGAAATTTTGAGTAGTATACAACATGGTTTTAGAAAAAAGAGAAGCTCAATAGATAACTTAGTACATTTAGAAAATGAAATTCAGAAATATCTATTTGTGGGTATGAAAACCATAGTCGTATTTATTGATCTGGCCAAAACCTATGATACTCTCTGGACGAAAGGATTAATCGTCAAGTTACGTAGAATTGGTCTCCAAGGAAACATATTGATTTTTTTGAGAAACTACTTGTTGAACCGTACCTTTCAAGTGCAAATAGGTAATGCCAAATCGGCAATTACACATCCTGAAAACGGTTTACCCCAGGGTAGCATTTTGAGCTCCCTCCTTTTTAATATAATGATAAGTGACATACCTTTGAGACCAGATATACATAGCTTGATTTATGCAGACGACATCGTAATTTGGGAATCAGGCCATGATGTAAAGCAAAATATCCAGAACATACAACAATATCTAAACTCTTTGAACTCATGGCTCAATCCATTTGGACTTATTATGTCGGTAGAGAAAACGACCCCTATCTTATTTTCGAACAATACAAATGATGATAATTACGAGTTATATATAAGAGGTCAAAAGTTGACACCACATAAAGAGCACAAGTATCTCGGCGTCACATTTGACAAACGGATGACTTGGAGGCCTCATTTATTAGATATTAGTAAAAGATGTAAAGGTAGGATTAATGTTATCAAAAGTCTAGCATACGCCAAGTGGTCTGGAGATGCTAAAGAACTAGTGATGATATATAAAGCATTAATACTATCAATTATCGACTATGGTTGCGAAGCATACAACTCGGCTACGACAAGCGCAAAAAATATGTTGAACTCAGTTCAGTACCAATCGTTATTTGTTTGTGCAGGCGCTCGGAAAGGTACATCCCTTAAAACGCTGCAAGTCGAACTAGGCGAAATGCCTTTTGATTTAAGGCGAGAAATGTTATCAATTAAACTAAGAAAACGAATCGAGAGTATGCGCAAACACCCCCTGAACGAAGATGTGAAAGATTGTTGGCAATTTAATATTCTTGGAGGTACTAACTCTAGATTAGCTTTTGGACGTAGAACCAAGGATTGTACATTAAAATTCAGTTACATACTAGAAGATCCAATGAAGTATTTTTTCAACACACCCTTTTGGAAAATACTCCCTCCCCATGTGTCATCTGAGCTAAAAGAGGTAATAACGAAAACAGATATCTGTTTTGCCCAAAAACAAGCAGCCCTAGAAATGATAAATTCGAAATGGACAAATTATTTACACATATATACAGATGGATCAAGATCGCCAGATAAAGACTCTGCTGCTGCTGCATTTCATGTACCTTATTATGATGTTTCTCAATCTAACTGGCTAATTACACATCGTCTTATAGAGCAGAGATGGCCGCAATTGTACTTGCCCTGACATGGCTATTACAACTCCCAGGACTCTACACCGGGGCAGTCATCTTTTCTGATTCTCTGAGTTCACTCCAGGCCATAGAATCTCGTAAAGACGAATCTTTCATTCTTGAAATTTTAACCCTGTGTAGTCAACTAAAATACAAGGGCACCCAGGTCTATTTCGAATGGATTCCCAGTCATTGTGGTCTACAACACAATGAGATAACAGATAAGTTTGCTAAAGCAGGACTAAATAAAAATATAGAAATCAACAACGCTCTTACCAGAGCAGAATCAAATTATGTTATAAAGAAATACTACATAGAGATATGGCAAAAAAGATGGAATGAAACATCATCCCCCCTACGGGAAACGCAAACTCTAGTATCAAAAACATTTGTGTGTTACCAGAACAACAGATATCATGAAACTATTCTTCATCGCCTAAGAATGGGAAACTTAGGTTTAAATGAAAATCTTTTTGAGTTGAATCAACATGAGACAGGTCATTGTCCAAACTGTGAGCACCAAAAAGAAACAGTTAAACATTTTTTATGTAAGTGCCCACTGTTTCTTATAGAGAGAGCCATGCTTATAACAGAATCTGGAATAGAAAACGAAGAAGTAATCCCAATACTCCTGAAATCAACAGATATTAATCACCAACAGGCTCTGGTTAATTTCGTAGTTAGATCTAAAAGGGTACACCTGTATACTAACCACTTTGCACCGCACATAATTATTTGAGCCCAATATGTTTCGCTTTTTATAGTGAGTATACATGTACATGAAGAAGAAGAGTGAGAAAGAAGAAAAAAAGAAATTAAAAGAGAGAACTGTCTATATTAACGTTTAAAATCTTCATGTATCATGATCTGTTTTTTTCTTATTTGGTTTTCGGTCAAAATTTTGAAGAAACACGGTGGAGACGACTAGACATATTGGTGGACGTCAGAGGGCCTAGGCTCAGCATTAGGCTGAGTTGAGAAGCTTGTCACAACGCACCGTGTCCGAGTTGGTCCTTGGGCGTCCTATATAGCCGATAAGCCATTTGCTCGCCAGCCACTGAATTCTTCATCATTAAATAAAAGTTTAGCTTTTAAAAATCCAATTTATCCAAATCTATATATCAAAAAAAGTAAATCTAATTTTAAAGGAATAAAAATCCTGAGAGAAGAGGCGTAAATATTCACTTCTGAATGAAAAACGCCTGTAAATTAAAACAACAACAACAACAACATATGTTCTTCCACAGGAATAAGATGATGGGGTCTTAGTTTTGAAGATTTTTAAAAAGTTTTGAAATAACCGGGTCTGGAAGAAAAACTACGCTCTAAACCCATGCTTTATTACCGGGTCTTAGTTTGGAAGATGGTGGGGTCTTAGTTTTGAAGACTTTTTTTTTTTTTTAATAACCGGGTCTGGAGCAAAGACTGCGCGCTATACCCAGCTTTATTACAGGTTTTTAGTTTTAAATTCGACAAAATATCCCTTCAAATTTATTACATTTGTGGGTAAAGTCATTATTACATTTGTGGGTGATTCAAAATATCACTTAAAATTTATTACATTTTGTGGGTAAAGTCATTATTACATTTGTGGGTGATTAAAAATTATTACATTTGTGGGTAAAGTGGTTATTACATTTGTGGGTGAAATTATTACATTTGTGGGTAAAGTATTATTACATTTGTGGGTGTTGTTACATTTGTGGGTAAAGTGTTATTACATTTGTGGGCGTTATTACATTTGTGGGAGTTATTACATTTGAGGGTGTAACACCCCCCCCCCCCAAATATCAAACTCTGGCTACGTGCCTGGATATCATCCCCCTTTCTTTCTTTTCCCTTTTCCCCCTTTCTCTTCTCCGTCGTTCCCACCTTCTTCCTTTTCCGCATTTTCTCTCCTCTCTCTCTCTCTCTCTCTTCCCATTTCTTCATTTCCCCCTCCTTTTTCTCCTCTTCTCTTTTCTCTCCTCTCTCTTTCTCCTTCTTTCTCTCTTCCCTTTTCTTTCTTTTCCCCCTCCTTTTTCTTTCCCCTCCTTTTCTTACTTTTTCTTCCCCCTTCCCCCTTTCCCCCTTTTTTACGGGGGTGGGGGGCACATGTCCCCTGTGCCCCAATGAATCCGCCACTGTTATAGTTGTATAGATGTACAGTTTCCTGCGTTCTGATTGGCCCGCTGGATAGACGTATAATCGTTTAGTTGTATAGTTGTACGGATAGAGGCACGCTTGGCCCGCCATATACGCCGCCATATTTACCTCGACTAGCTCTTAACACGACCTTTACCCTAGGGTAACAGTACTGTTGTCCGTCTGAACAAGACTAGTGTAATATCACAATGAATTGTAACGTTACTTGTATACAGGTAGACATTTGAATAGAGAATTAATGCTCTTGATCAAAGCTAGGTGCACCTCTTTTAATCAACGTACGAACTTGGTACAGAACCATACATGCAGTTAGAACGCACTTGGATTTTCTGCTAAAATCTGCTAAGTCACTGCATATAGTTTTTGCTTGCATGAACTGACTGTTTACTTTAGCTAGTACACATTAGCCGATCATACTTGTTATTGAACATCATTTGGATGTAATAGGCGTAGAATGCGCTCGTGTTTGTAATAAGCCAGAAATTCGATATTTGTACCAATGGCTGAGAAGACCGAGGATGAGAAAGCTCCAAGCTCTTCAGAGAACCTGACGTGTCCACTGTGCCTTGCTATCTTCGATGAGGCAACCATCTTGACTTCATGCGGACACACCTTCTGTCGGAAATGTCTCAAGAACTATGACCTGTCCCACCAGGATCTCGATCACATGATATGTCCTCTCTGCAGAAAGATCACCAAGTTGTCTGCGAACCGTGTCGATGATTTCCTCACTAATGTGACTGTCAACGGACTTGTAGACAATTACCACGCCGAGTGTGGAGGGATGAACGCTGTCCTTGAGATGCGTCCAAAATGCACTGCTTGCATGTTTCAGCAAGATGCCGTCTCATTCTGCTGTACATGTAATAACTACATTTGTGATAAGTGTCTTGATTGTCATCAACATCTTATAGTCTTTAAAGTTCACGATATTGTATCCATACAGGATATCAACACCGGGAAGGTCAGCATTAGTCATGTATCCGAGAAATGCTGCATCCACAAACAAGAGAACAAAGATATGTTTTGTGAGGATTGTAAGGTCCATGTCTGTTTCAAGTGCGTGATCGTCGGTCATAAAAATCATAACATCGAGAATCAGGCTGACTTCGAGCAGGAGTTACGACTTAAGGTAATAGTGTTTTTATGTTGACGAAAAATAATTGCTTTTGGCTAAGGCCAGACAAGTGGTACTCATACAATTCGGATAGGGGATAGGCACCGGAAGTGGCCCCCGCATTATTCAAATGGGGGACAAATTTGAGTTCAGCCCTCTGGGCTCCCCTTGTTAGGAAAACAAAAAAGGAATATTATATTAATTTCCTTTGCATCAAAATAAGCTTTCAAGTGCTTTGAAAAGTAATTTTCAGCACCCTAAAATCAACATTTTCTCCATGTAGTCGCTACATACACTCCCTCAACTATTAATAGACCCAGTGTTTATTGTATATATGCAAACCCTGTCTATAATAAAGGCAGCGCAACCAGGGGAGCAGATTCTCCTATCTATCAAAGGGTTAGAGCATAATAAGATTCCCAGGATTGGTCATCAAAATCACAAATCAGGCTGACTTCGAGCAGGTATTACGACTTAATGTAAACGTGGTTTCATTTAAGGTAACATAGCTGCATGAAGAAGGAGGGGGAGGGGTGAGGGGTAGGGACAGAATTGGCTGATGCAATAATTCAAGTTGGAGGAGGGGGGCTCGCAAGGAAGATAACAAAAATAAATGTTATTCCTTAGGACTATAATAGGCTTTCAAGTGCTCTGAAATGTAAATTTCCAGCAACCCATTATCAACTTTTCCCCACTCGGTCGCTATGCTGCCTCGAATATTAAAGACCAGGTATTTATTATGTTTCTAAACCATGTCTACAATATTGGCACTGCAAGCATGGAAGCAGATACTCTTATATGTCAAAGGGTGGTGACAAAAATGAGACCCCCCCTTAACAATGAATATTTTGCAGCAAAGCCCTATATGAGCAGATTAGACCTCTAAAATGCAGAATTTGACATTTTCAAAACCTAAACTTTCTCACTTATTGGTCGCTACTCACTACCATCCCCTACAAACTATATAGAAAGAAGTGTACTCCTAATTATGTTTATACTGTAGAAATCCTGTCTCTAAGAGGCAGCAAAAGCTATATCGGGCATGAGATTCCCTCTATCAGGGGTGGAGCCAAATAGTTTCTACCCCCTCCCCATCAACAAGGCCAAATACCTTTTCAAACAAAGGAGGATTTGCTTTTCCCGCCTCCCTTGCCAGACAAAAACTTTTGACATTAATTTTGAAGTATAAACATAAAAAAGAGATTCCAAAAAACAATGTATCACTATTCCGAATTCTAAAGTTCTCTCGGTCGCTACGCTCCCTCGCATTTTGATAGATGTTCCCTTTCTTCCAAATCGTAAAAAGCGAGGAGGCTGACGATGATTTAGTGGCGGCTAAATTATAAATTATTTTTCCGTTTACAAGACACAATTTCGCCGTCTATCGATTAACTTTGAATAGTTCTGTACAGATACAAAATTGTAACATGCAATGATCTGACTTTTCATGTTTTCAGTAAACCATGTTGAAACCCTCGATGTAGCCTCTAACTGTTATGTATAACGCTGCATAGTAATCTTCCAAAAAGTGTTTTACGTCAAGGCCCCAGAGTATTTGGGTAGAGCTATCCTCTATACTGTATACATGGGTAGAAGGCAAAGGCCCCACCCGGCTCGCAAGACAACAGCACAACTGTATTATATAGATAATATTATATAATATACACTGTCTTGAGAGGTTCTGGTTAAAACTATGTGCAAGAGGTGACTCCTATAGTACTATTTGCTGAGGGGCCCCGAAGCAAATGGTACTTTTGGAGTCACCGAGGCCCATATTTTTAACCAGTACCTCGACTAGAAGACATGGTATATTTGTTTTATATCCTGCATCAAAAATTTATTTTAAAAAAAAAAGTGAAACTCCCAAATAGTACTCCCAAATAGTACTCTCATATAGTACTTTCTGAAAAATAGCTTTAATAGTTGGAATATTTCTCATCATATACAAGCCCTGTCTACTATATGCTCTTGAAGTGAATAGGGTTTGAAGATCAATGCTACTTTCTAGTAAAGAGGATGGGACAACACTTTTGCCAACCCTCTCAATAGCTCTTTCTGGTCCTCGCATACGCAAATCATTATTTTGAAGTAGACTTTTCAATTTTACCGAGGCAATTGTTTCGTTCGGTCGCTAAACTCCCTCGCGTCGAGCTATATCATCCTGAAACACTTTTACACGAAGTATGTTATGGCCTTTTTAAAGTAATACTTTAAAGTATACTTCAATATAGAAATATCTTAAATCTGCTTCTGTGTTTTTAAAACATATGCTTAAAAAAGCTACATTCCAATCCAATACTACAGACAAAGGCAAATTATTTCCTCTATTTTTGTTGTTTATATTGATTAAAAACACTATATTTGACAAATATCAGGAAAATTTAGATTAAATGAGAAATGGTGTATGATACTGATGGGGGAGGGGCTATTTGGAAGTAATAAGCGTAGCTACATTTCATAGCTATACATTAGTAAAAAATATCCTTGTAAAAAATCTAGTGTCCCCCCCTAAGAAAAAGAAGAAAAAAAAAACGGTTACGGAGCACCTGGAAGGTACAAAGGGGGTACTTGGTATCATCATCTCAATTTCAATTCAGTTCCGTTCAGTTCTTTTTTTGTCAACCATTTAAAATGAAATATACAAAGCTTCTAATATAGCTAAGAATACAAGTGCCCCTAAAGTGAAGGCTTCATAAAAGCGAAGCATTCAATACTGACAATACAGACATGTTTGTTCTGCTCTATATTTGTCTGTTACTCTCAATCTCTCTATCGCATCGTTACCGCCTCATGTTGTGGTTTACCGTTTAAGGGGTGAAACTTCAGGCGCGTGCGAAATCCGTGTCTCATTTTCAAATCAACTCCATGTAATAATTAGCATTTATCTCATGTAATGCTAGAAAATATTCTTTTCACTTCTCTATTATTTGTTTTTGTTTAGGTGAACGACCTTGTCCAGCGATGTGCCGCTAAGAAGAAAGAACTGGAGAAGAACATTCAGAATGTTGAAGTACAACGCCATGAAGTATACACTGCCGTGCAGAAACTACTGGACAATGTCAGTCAAGCCTACAGCATCAAGGCCAAAAAGCTTGAAGAAAATCATGGAAATCTCATCGAGCAAATCAATGCAGTAAAGCGGGGTTTCGATGATAACCTCAACGTCTTGAAAACCAAGAATCGACAGAGGATCAAGAGTATTTGTAGTTCAATAACACTGGTATCTAATGACAGATTGGGTCGTCTTGAGACAGACAGTCTGTCTGCTCATATCTTGCTCTGTGAGGAGCTGGATGCTTTGCTGAAGGAGGCTACTGATCACACTTCTGCGGCAGCCATTACGAAGAAAGCTCAGGAGAAGAGGTTCAATCCTGCAATTGATACTCGTCTGGACCTCGGGATCATCTCAGAATTAGATCCAGAAGAGGAGGAGGAGGAGGAGAAGGGGGAGGAGGAGGAGGAGTATGAGGAGGAGTATGAGGATGAGTATGAGTAGGAGGAGGAGGAGGAATATGGGGAGGAGGGAGAATAGGAAGATAAACAATTCAGAAGCTATTTGAAAATGTAACTCATTGAGAAATGTTGATTATCCAGTATGTAGGAGAACTTGTTTAGGCTACATCGTGTAGGCTTGTTGTTAGATTTTGGAATCATTAACATAATAACTCACTGATATCAATCTTTCTGAAAATCACAACCAGTGAAAAACACTGCACATAGTTTATGATTCCAGCCAAGTTTCAGACTTATTTTTGCTATTTTGCTGTTCCAAAACAACCCATTCACTTCTTTTTTTCTCGACAGTTTTCCCCAAAATGCACTATCGCAAACAGAACTCTTATGAATACCTTATTACATTATTGTTTGAAATAAATCATTATGTCCGTGCAATATTGCCTACATATTGTATTTGATATAATTTTTGTCATTATCAGTTCTTGAGTAAGACGCGTTTCACATTATCTTGGTCATAGCCTAAGTTATGAGATTTTTTATAAGAGAGGAAGTGGTGAAATATTTTTTCAGGCGAATTTTCCATTGTAATAAGTGTAGCCTCGTAACATTCAATACGCACATTTTTTGAGAGAATATTTTTACAGAGAAAATGGAAGAGAATGAAAGAAATGAAAGGAAGAATAGTGCAGAAAGAAGGAGTGAAAAATAAGTGTGGTTATCGTCCTTCACCCCTCCAAACAAAGGAATGAAGAAAAGAAAATTACTCTTATCTATTATCGAGGATTCTACTAGTCGAGTGGATCTCCATTAAAGGGACACTACTGAAAACGTAAATAAGTCGCCCTCTATAGATACAAACGATGAATACCGCCATAAAGTTCAAAGGTGCTTATACGCTGCTCGCATTCTCCGTGGGAAAACCCACTTCTATTTATAGGCTGCACAAACTGCATTGTATGCACAGAAGATCTCCTGAAGTGTAATATTTACTATTAATTGTAACCTTGCTTGTATTCAGGTTCACATTTGAATGGAGAATTAATACTTTTGATGAAAGCGAGGTGCACCTCTTTCGATTTGTAATCAACGTACGAACTTGGTACAGAACTACATGCAGTACACGCATTTAGGACGCACTTGTTGCGTAGAGCCGTAGACTCATATTGGTAAAATCTGCTAAGTCACTGCATATATGTTGTGCTTGCATGAACTGACTGTTTACTTCTAGCTAGTACACATTAGCCGATCACAATTGTTATTGGACATCATTTGGATGTAATAGGCGTAGAATGTTCTCACCAATGAATGGATTCACTAATGCAGATTTTCTTAGTGAATTTGATGATTTTGTAAATGAAGTATCTCTTCTTCCAGGAAAGCTAATTTTACTGGGTGATTTTAATGTCCACTGGGATAATCCCTCTAAAAATGATGCTATTCATTTCTCTTCAACAACAACTGCTGCTGGTTTTGCTCAATGTGTAAATGGCCCAACACATAGTCTTGGGCACACCTTAGACTTTGTGTTTACCCGCTGTGATGAATCTGATAAATCTTTGCTTAAGGATTGTTACATTGATGAAACATGTATGTCTGATCATCATATTGTGTGTTTCACTTTGCAGCTTCCAAAACCTATACCTATGCAAACTGTATCAACTCTTCGCAACTATCGTAAAATCGATAAGAATCAATTTGTTAACTCACTAACTGAGTTGTTATCATCCAAACCAATCAATGTGGATGTTGACCCTTTGTTCGAATGGTATGAATCTGGAATGGAAGAATTGTTAGACACATATGCACCAGCAACAATTAAGACTCGACCTGTAAAGAATCGAATGCCTTGGTGACTCAATTCATACTGCTCGCCGAGAGCGACGTCGAGCAGAACGAAAGTGGCGGAAATCAAGATCTGATCAGGATCGTGAATTGTATATGAAAGAAAAGAGATATGTCTGTGAACTCACTGAAACCGCCAAAGAAAGCTATTTCAAAGATAAACTAGCTTCTTGTAGTAGCAAGGATGTTTATCGCACTATTAACTCTCTTTTAAACAAGAAATCAAATCATCTTCCATTATATGATTCTGCTGCTCGTCTAAGTTATCAATTTTCTAAATATTTTGTTGAAAAAATTGATACCATTCGTGATCAACTTGATAACCTTCCTGTTATGCCATTGCCTGACTTCAATAATACTTTGAATGATGATATACCATCGCTTGAAGTCTTAAGACCAGTTTCCCAAAGTGATCTTTTGAAAATCATTACAAGATCTCCTAGTAAATCTAGTCGTTTAGATCCTATACCGACATGGTTCTTGAAAGAGAATATTGATCATCTTCTACCTGTACTCACTAATATTGTGAATATCTCCTTATCATCTGGTATCTTTCCTAAAGGAGCTCATCGTGCTGTAATTAAACCTCTCTTGAAAAATGCATCCATGGATAAGAATAATATTAAGAACTATAGACCTGTGTCTAATTTAACGTATGTAGGAAAACTCATTGAGAAAGTAGCTTGCTCAAGACTAATGGAGCATGTTGAAGCTAACAATCTTGCTGACCCATTTCAGTCTGCATATAGACCCCGACATAGCACAGAAACTGCTTTGATCAAGGTGAAGAATGATATTATGTTTTCACTTAACTCAAACAAAGTAATTATTGTGGTATTATTAGACTTGTCAGCAGCCTTTGATACCATCGACCATCATATCCTAGTCTCTCGTTTATCAACGAGGATTGGTATCAAAGGCACTGCCCTAAAATGGTTCCAGTCTTATCTCGATGGCTGGTCGACACAAGTAGACATTGCAGGGGAATTGTCTGCGCCTATCATTTCCAAGTTTGGTCTGCCACAAGGTTCTGTAGTAGGTCCTGTTGGTTTTACAATTTACACCCTCCCGGTTAGTGATATTACTCAGCATCATAATGTGTCATACCATGTATATGCGGATGATATACAGTTATATGTTTCATTTGATCCCAAAATACGTGGTGAATTAGATTGTGCATTGTTGTCACTGCAAAACTGCATCTGTGATATAAAGAATTGGATGTCCATTAACAAGTTGAAATTGAACGACAGTAAGACAGAGTTTTTTATTGCTGCTTCACCACACAATTTCAGAAAATTGCCAGACATAACTCTCACCATAGGAAATATTTCCGTAAAACCTACAGAGACAATTAAAAACTTGGGCGCATTCTTTGATGTATTATGAGTATGAATTCACATATTAACAATGTTAGTAGAACGGTCACTTTTCACTTAAGGAACATATCACGAATTCGTAGATATATTGATCAATCAACTTGTCATCATGCTGTAAGGTCTTTAATTCTCTCTAGACTTGATTATTGTAATGGACTTCTTTCCTCTCTTCCAAAGTTACATGTAAACCGTCTCCAGCGCCTACAAAACTGGGCAGCACGTCTTGTGTTTGAGGTCGGTAGAAGTCATTCAGCTCAACCATTAATTAATTCCCTTCACTGGCTTCCAATTCAACAGCGAATCATTTTTAAGTTACTCTTATATGTCTATAAATCATTGCACCACCTAGCTCCTAATTACCTGTCTAATTGTTTAACTTTATATACACCAAGCAGAAATCTCAGATCTTCAAATGATAACCTCCGTCTAAATTATCCAATTACACGTGTCCAAGCCGGGGATAGGACTTTCACGGTAGCAGCATCCAAAGGGTGGAATAATCTCCCCATGTCCATCAGACAATCTGCCTCTATCGATATTTTTAAGAAGGCTCTGAAAACTCATCTCTTTACATGAATTCTCCTCTATGTTTAATTATTTAATTTAATCAATTGAATTTAATATTTTATATGGAATATCTAATTGTAGCCTTTAATTACTACATGTAGTAAAGACCAATAATATTATTTGATGTTAGCGCTCTGAGCCTTATGGGAATGGCGCCCTAAATGTTCATTGTATTGTATTGTATTGTAATAAGCCAGAAATTCGACATTTGTACCAATGGCTGAGAAGACCGAGGAAGAGAAAGCTCCAAGCTCTTCAGAGAACCTGACGTGTCCACTATGTCTTGATATCTTCGACGAGGCAACCATCTTGACTTCATGCGGACACACCTTCTGTCGGAAATGTCTCAAGAACTATGACCTGTCCCACCAGGATCTCGATCATATGATCTGTTCTCTCTGCAGGAAGATCACTAAGTTGTCTGTGAACCGCGTCGATGATTTCCTTACCAATGTGACTGTCAACGGACTTGTAGACAATTACCACGCCAAGTGTGGAGGGATGAACGCTGTCCTTGAGATGCGTCCAAAATGCACGGCTTGCATGTTTCAGCTAGATGCTGTCTCATTCTGCTGTACATGTAATAACTACATTTGTGATAAGTGTCTAGATTGTCATCAACATCTTAGAGCCTATAAAGGTCATGATATTGTATCTATGCAGGATATCAACAACGGGAAGGTCAGCATTAACCATGTATCCGAGAAGTGCTGCATCCACAAACAAGAGAACAAGGATATGTTTTGTGAGGATTGTAATGTCCATGTCTGTTTCAAGTGCGTGATCGTCGGTCATAAAAATCACAACATCGAGAATCAGGCTGACTTCGAGCAGGATTTACGACTAAAGGTAAAAGTGTTATTATTGACGAAAAATAATTGCATTTGGCTAAGACCTGACAAGTGGTACTCACACAATTCGGATAGGGAAAAACACCGGAAGTGGGGAATGGGGGGGGGGGGGCAGGGGGTTGATGTCCCAAAATTAATATTCAAGTGGGGGACAAAATTGATTTCAGCCCTCAGGCCTCCCTCATTAGGAAAACAAAAAAGAAAAATTACATTAATTTCCTTTGCATCAAAATAAGCTTTCAAGTGCTTTGAAAAGTAATTTTCAGCATCCTAAAATCAACATTTTCTCCACGCAGTCTCTACATATATACACTCTCTCGAATATTAATTGACCCAGTGTTTATTGTATATGCAAACCCTGTTTATAATATAGGCACCGCAACCAAGGGAGCAGATTCTCCCATCTATCAAGGGACTGGGGCATAACAGTACCCCCCTCCCCCCCTTGACAGGGATTGTAAAGTCCACGTCTGTCTCAGTTGGTCATCAAAATCACAAAATCAAGAATCGGGCTGACTTCGAGCAGGAATTATAATATGACTTAATGTTAACGTGGTTTCATTTAAGGTACCATAGACACAGAAAGAAGGGGGGCAGATGCAATAATTCAAGTTTGGGAGGGGGCTCGCAAGGAAGATAACAAAAATACATGTAATTTCTTTTGACTATAATAAGCTTTCAATGTAAATTTCCGGCATCCCATAATCAACTGTGTGCCCAAGCCTTGAGCCATAATGAATGACCGTCCAGAGGATTTTTTTATGTTGGGGACCGGGGTAAAATTTAATAAATTATTGAAAATATATTGCATTTTCTGTGTTTTTTGTTCATTTTTATGGAAACTCCCTCCTACCCTAGCCCCCGCTGCGTACAGTCATGCTTCAGTGACAAAACAATGGCCTCGTAACTGTGAGGCCCCAGGATCAAAACCGTGTCGATGTGCTATATTAGTGCCCTTTTGTGGGGCATTAATCCTCATTACTGTCATTTATGACTTTAGGGCGTTGGTCCCCTAGTTAATGAGCATAGAAGCATACACATGCTTTAGCAGTCCCGCAAAACACACATTGGCAAATTATTATTCAATAAAATCTGAGAATGTATACTATTATCTAGATCTATTATTTTTAAATAATTTTTGAAATAATTTCATAAATTGAGGTAAAACTAAAATATTCCACCTTTATGAGCGACAGTGTAAATAAGAATACAAGTGCCCCTAAAGTGAAGGCTTCATAAAAGCGAAGCACTCAATACTGACAATACGTATATGTTTGTCTGTTACTCTCAATCTCTCTATCTGTTCGTTACCGCCTCCATGTTGTGGTTTATCATTAAAGGGGTGAAAGGGGCACGTGCCCAGATTACGCCATTTTCGGAACTGAAAAATAAAAATCCCCGAAAAATGTAAATTAGATAAATGTAAGTAATCAGTGCAACCTCATTATTTGGTAAATAATTAATAAAACAAATAATGTATTCAATTTCTCTGTCCTCCTATGGTATATGATGATGTGGGGGGGGGGGGTTCTTTCTTTTGTGAAACTTCAGGCGCGTGCGAAATCCATTTCTCATTTTCACTTCTCTATTATTTGCTTTGTTTAGGTAAACGACCTTGTCCAGCGATGTGCCGCTAAGAAGAAAGAACTGGAGAAGAACATTCAGAATGTTGAAATACAACGCCATGAAGTATACACTGCCGTGCATAAACTACTGGACGATGTCAGTCAAGCCTACAGCATCAAGGCCAAAAAGCTTGAAGAAAATCATGGAAATCTCATCGGGCAAATCAATGCAGTAAAGCGGGGTTTCGATGATAACCTCAACGTCTTGAAAACCAAGAATCGACAGAGGATCAAGAGTATTTGTAGTTCAATAACACTGGTAGCTAAAGACTGATTGGGTCGTTTTGAGACAGACAGTCTGTCTGCTCATATCTTGCTCTGTGAGGAGCTGGATGCCATGCTGAAGGAGGCTACTGATCACACTTCTGCGGCAGCCATCACGAAGAAAGCACAGGAGAAGAGGTTCAATCCTGCAGATGATACTCGTTTGGACCTCTAAAGCATCTCAGAATCAGATCCCAAGTTGCAAGTCATTCAGTGTGTAGGTCTACGAGGACGGATGCATGGAATGACCCAGTACTCTGATGACAGTGTGGCTATCGGATATTGGGATACACATGGTATAGATATCATTGATTCAGCTGGTAAACAGGAGCAGTATGTAAACATACCAAGTAACATGACGTGTTATGATCTTGTTTTTCAACAAGACAGGTCGTTATGCATACCGGCGGATACCAATTTTGCACACATATATTCTCCGAATGGATACAGGAAATCAACCATCTACGTGACAGGCAATGAATTTCCCCTCAGACTAAACAGAAGTCCATCAGATGAAATCCTCATTGCTAACCATGAAAAACAAGTCTACATCTATGACCCGACTGAATCCACTATCAAACACTTTGTTCCAACAAAACACAACGAAACGAAACGAGCCCAGGTCGGGTTTGATTGTAACAAGTTCATGTATGACCGATCCAAGCGTGGTGACGGTCTATGACAGGAATGGGAATGCTGGTATATCTCTACAAGCAGTACCAGACGATGTATACTTGTATGTTACAGTGGATGAGCAGGACTGATTGATTGATTGATTGATTTTTATTCGACAAGCTTCCAACATACAACAATATACAATAATAACAGATCAAAAATAAGTCAGCTTGAACAGGATAACCCACGAAAGCTCGAGAGCTTATTAGGGTGTATGTAGCGAGTGTTGATCGTAAGAATGGTAACGGTGTGATCAGGCTCTATGACATTGATGGTCTGAACCTGAAGGAAAGAGTTGAGTTCAATGTACTTAATCTCACGCCTGAAGGTACATGTAATTGGTGCTACTTGGTTTCCCTCTCTCCAGACATGCTCGCGTTTGCATGTGGAAAGAAGTTGTATTTTATCAAAGTATCACTGTAATCCATCTCACACTCTATATTACCATTCTTGGTGGTGTGTATACCTTTCTGCTCCACTAATATGGGCTGATATGTTTAATATCATATTGTTTATCATGTAATAACTAAACAAATGAGAAGATGTCCATTCTCTCGATAGATTTTAGTTGCCTGTATACAGTAGAAATTATACAATACATTAATAATAGTATTTAAAAACGTAAAATAAACATGAACTTTAATACCTCTTGTGTCGTGTAATTATTTTCTCATTGATATTTGAACAAAATTGATTGTCAGTACTGCAAAATAAAAAAATAACAATGATTACAGACACACTGTTGAAAGCTTTTTCGACTCATCATTCATGCGATGTACTCTAATGAGTGCAAGATGAAACCCTTTAGTACGTCAGTATTCTTTGCTATACTCTTTGATTGATATTGCATTCGTTTGTGTGTGCATGTCACAAAGCACACACTGACTAAATATCATACTTTTAGCAAAAAACGTGTGGTATCAATATTCCTCTATCACTTTTCTTTCTGTTTCATCGTAACAGAATGTAATGCTACTTAGAAGCAATTCAAAACTATTCAAATTTCAAAGTTGAAGTTAAGAGGTATCTTTCACTTGAGACTCAAGAAATAGAAGCCAGTGATATGATTTCATATGTATAACTTAACAATTGATAAAATATCGATGAACTTCTCGTTAGTGTTATTTCTATTATGTTGTTTTTCTCAAAGTATTAACATTTTTATTTTGTTTATGCTTATATTTCTTGATTGTTAGTGTAAATACTGTTTGTCTTACTGTCTTGTTTTCATTTTATAATATCGTTTTACTCTTCGTAATTATGCTACATTGAACTTGACTAATTATACACTAATTAAATTTCTTTTAAAGCCTTACATGACCATATAATGTAAATATTGCTGCATTCCATTACAAATTCCTTCGTGTTCATTTTCACCCTGTCTGGAAAGCCTTTACATTGAATGCTCTGGAGACTGATTATATGACAGATTAGTTTGCTATGATGTACAGAAGAACAGTATATTAACACAAATTAGGCCTATTTTAATCGCCGGAAGTTCTGTTCCTTGACTAGACATCCTAAGCAATTTAAGAATATTATGCTACATTATGTAAACGTTTACTGCAATTCTGTTCTATGTAAATTCGGCGATTTACTTTTTCTTAATAATTACCGCTTTCAATTCAATTAAATTCAGTTTAGTTAGATTCGATTCAATTCAAATAAATCTATACAGACTATCGATTTGTGACGTCGAATTTGTAATATATTCATCTGCATTTTATAACGGTAGAAAGAGAATGGGGTAAGGTAGGATTATGTTTATCATATGATAAATTGTAGTTAAACCTACCTCTGGTTATGCTAGTAGACATTCGTGGCAAACCAAGGGATTAATCTGGAGAAAACATAATTTTAATGTTTCCCCATCGTTTGAAAAATTGCTTACCAGTTGATATGTTTGTAAGAAGATGATATCGACGAAATTTCTCGTATACTAAAACACCCTTTCTTGGGGACTATTTTCTTTTCCCCGTTCTTTGATTTCATTTCTTTAAAAAATGTTAAGAGAAGGGGGGAGGGGTCTGATAACCGCATCTCGATTGGGAATTGTTGTAAGCTTATGTTTTTGGTGAAGTATAGTTATTCAGCTTTTAATCAACTTTGTTTTATTTTATAGGTAAATGGGCATTTTGCGGTGAAATAAACAAATTCGTAGAAAGCACTTCTACAAAATATGACCTCCAAATATCCACAGATATTGTTTTACATAGAGACGTGTCGCCAGTAGGGCCTTCATCTCTTATAAGTGATGGAAGTGCTTCACCTTTGCAATTCTAAATAGTCATATCAATTTAAAAAATAATAATTATTATGTTTCAAATCGCAATTATGTTTTCATCGGGTCAATTTAATCTAATTATAAAACCAGACTTTTGAAGGGAGAGTCCAACCTGAGGATGGGTTTACTTCGCCTTTACTTGGCCACACACATTCTCAGGGTGGACTTCCCCTTCATTGCTACCGGGGCTAGACTCGATAAGCTTCGCTTTTTCTAGCCCCGTCTACATTACTTACCTTTTTATGTTTTAATGTTGATGTTTGTTAACTGATGTAGATTTTCATTGTTCTTTTATGCTTATGTATCTGTTTTTCATTTGCTCTATGTGTCAAATGTGTACAATGTATTCACTTACCTTGTATATTTTTCTGGTTTTTAATGTGGAAAATAAATGAAAATAAATGAAAAAATGATATTACCTTTTGTTTTGTCCTCTTGTAAATAATGCTTCCTTCTGTGTATCATCAAGGAGTTTTAAGAGATGGAGACATGTCTAGCTCATTCCCTTTGTACCATCTTCGATGCCGCGTGTCAGGCATGTGCTTAACTGGATCTTTATGAAGATACGTAGACAAAAGATTCCTGCAAACTAACGGGCCACTTTCAAAAAAAGGGGAAGATGCCTTTGTAATGATAATTCATTTTCGCTACCACTCGTCTGATAATACGAGCAGTACACAGTGCTTATACCTTTACAGGAGGCAAGCGAAATAAAATGGAGCAAATTCCCTGAAATATTAATCAAAATTGCTCGGCTGGGCATGTGTGGGCACTAATCTGACATATAACTTCATAAAGAACTCTACTTAAAGAATTCACTTATGTTTTCGTGAGCCGGAAGTAATCGGAAAAGCCGAGTGTCAAATTACAAATTTTAGGATTGTAAAATTTCACTATTTTTCACAAATTCAAACTGATATTGTTAAGTTCATTATTGACGTCTATAGGAGAGTTGTTCGCTTCCCAGGCGCGGATCCAGGGGGGGGGGGGCCGAGCGGGCCTTGGCCCCACCCCCCCCCCCCCCCGCAAAAAAAAAAAAAAAAAAAAAAAGGAAAAGAAGGGAAAGGGAAAGAGGAGAGAAAGGGAAAGAAAGAAGAGGAAGAAGAAAAGAAAAAAAGAGGAAGAAGAAAAGAAAAGGGGGAAGAAGGAGATCGGGGGGCCGAAAGGGCCTTGCCTCCCAGGCTGTTGACCCCCTCCCCCCCCCCCCCCATCAAAAAAATACGAGAGAAGGAAGGAAAGGGAAAGAAAAAAGGAAAAGAGGAGATACGGGCATACTGATAGGAGGGGGGGGGGGGGGGCTTGGGAGAAATCAAATTCAAACGTGGTTTATTTCTAATTCCACAACGGTGGATTACAAATAATGCTGAAATTACATCATTTCCGAGATTTTTAGTAAATTATTCGTTTGTAGGCCTATGTGTTTGTTGGAAAATGACAAATTCCTAAATTTGCAGCCAGGCAATAAATATGATTCTTGAGATTCCTACATGTCAGGGCCCGAGGTACGGCGGGGATCGGGAGCCTCGATCTCCCTCCCCCCCCCCCCCCCCAATTTTTTTGAAAAAGTATATTAAAGAGAAAAAAAATAGAATGAGAGCAAGAAAGAAAGAATAGTTAACTGCCAATGTTAAAAAATAATGAGGCATCAAAATATGCTCATCTGACCGTGATTAAATGCCTAAAACCCCTAAGCTTCCGGGGGCTCTGCCCTCTGGATTCCACCTAGGGCCCACGGCGGGCCCTTAGATGCTCATCTGATGCTCATGCTCATCTAAAACCCCTGATTTGGGGGGCTCCGCCTCCTGGACCCCACGCCAAATAGTGACCTGCCATTGTCACAAAATAATAAGGTATACAAAAAAAAAATGCTCATCTGACCCTAATTACACGCCTAAAACCTCTGAGCTTTCGGGGCCGGTTTCACTGCCGCCCCAGACAAGGATTAACAGTCGAGAACGGTACAGCGAATCGTCTTCTTTCTCTCATAATCTTATGAAACGTCAAGCTTCCGCGCTTCGATTCAGAGGCGAGAACGGTAATACGAATCTTTAATGATTTAATGAAACGTAAAAGCTTCCGCGCTTTGCGCGGGATGGGGTGGGGGGGGGGGACTAACTTTCGACGAGGATTATTTTCGAAAATGGTACAACGAATCGTCTTCTTTCTCTAATGATTTAATGAAAATTAAAAGCTTCCGCACTTCGCGCGGGAGGGGGGAACCTGAATTCAGACTAGGATTAAGAGTCGAGAACTGTACAGCCAATCGTCTTCTTTCTCTCATAATCCTATGAAACTTAAAAGCTTCCGCGCTTCGCGCTGGAGGGTGGGGAGGGGGGGGACCTGAATTCAGACGAGGATTAAGAGTCGAGAACTGTACAACGAATCGTCTTCTTTCTCTAATGATTTAATGAAACGTAAAAGCTTCCGCACTTCGCGCGGGAGGGGGTGGGGGAACTGAATTCAGACGAGAATTAAGAGTCGAGAACTGTACAGCCAATCGTCTTCTTTCTCTCGTAATCTAATAAAACTTAAAAGCTTCCGCGCTTCGCGCGGGAGGGGGGGGGGACCTGAATTCAGACGAGGATTAAGAGTCGAGAACGGTACAACAAATCGCCTTATTTCTTTAATAGTTTAATGAAACGTCAGAGCTTCCGCACTTCGCACAGGAAGGGGAGAGAGGGGGGGGGGACTGAATTTAGACAAGGATTAAGAGTCGAGAACGGTACAACGAATCGTCTTCTTTCTCTAATGATTGAATGAATCGTAAAAGCTTCCACGCTTCGCGCGGAAGGGGTAAACTGAATTCAGACGAGGAATAAGAGTCGAGAACTGTACAACGAATCGCCTTGTTTCTCTAATGATTTAATGAAACGTAAAAGCTTCCGCGCTTCGCGCGGGAGGGGGGAGAATCTAAATTCAGACGAGGATTATTTTCGAAAACGGTACAACGAATCGTCTTTTTTCTCTAATGATTTAAGGATAATTAAAAGCTTCAGCGCTTTGCGCGGGAGGGGGGGAACCTGAATTCAGACGAGGATTAAGAGTCGAGAACTCTACAACGAATCGTCTTCTTTCTCTTATAATTTAATAAATCCTAAAATTTTCTGCGCTTCGCGCGGGAGGGGAAAAACTAAATTCAGACGAGAATTTTTTTTTCTCGAGAACGGTACAACGAACCGTCTTCTTTCTCTAATAATTTAATGAAACGTCAAAGCTTCCGCCCCCGCATTACGTCACTGTTGGTCACCATTACGTACCAATATTTGGCTCGCATAATTTCAAATTTGGGCCCCCCCGGGCCCCTAAGAAATCCTGGATCCGCGCCTGTCGCTTCCTGTAACATGCGCCTGTAATCCAGCTAACAGTGGAAGTTACAAACTGATTCAGCCGAGGACGCAGGTTCGAAACTGAGTCACGTCTTTCGGATGGTGACGTTTAAAGGTCGGTCCCCAGACGTAAATAATCATATCTGATTGATACACGTCTGTAAAAACCCAATACACACACACACACACACATTATTGTGTGTATTTTTAGTCTGCCACCGATTATATGAATCTGGATTAGCAATAATTGAGTAGCAATTATTGTGGATTATTTGTTTTGATTATCCATATTAAATTGTTGATATTTAATTGCACATCCTAATTGTTTGATAGTGTGGTTTTTCTCGTGAGATCGTAAAGTTAAGAGTTAAAATACCCTCGGGGATTTTTACAATACTATACAAATCTTTGTAACAATTCTACATTTCTAATAATATATTTTCCCGGTTTAAAAATGTTCTTTCCTGAATTTTCTATAAAATCAATTTCCTCTTATTTTAATACCATTTTCTTTTCAAACTGCAAGAAATAACGAGTTGATTTCCCCTCTCTTCTAACCATTTTCCCCTGGAACGGATGAAAACCCCTTTACATTTTTCAATAAAAAAACTTATCAATCTGATATTGAACACCTTTTAACTCTTCGCATATTTTCTTCAGTGGGGTTGTTATTTACTTCCTTTTGCAATAAACAGTATTTCTTTTCTAAATCTTCATAAATCAATCTTCTTTTCTTACTAATTTCTTTTACATATTTCATAGAAGATTCTTAGATTTTCACTTGACACAATCATTTCCCATTTCATCAGTGACCTTTCTAATTATATTTGAGATATTTTCTTTATACACTGTATCGTTTAACAATCGATTGTATATTTTCCAATAACCGCTCCCATGTTCTTCCTCTGAAGTTTTTATTTCATAAATAATTTGTAATTCTAAACAAATGCTAAATAAATTTGTAATAATAATTTGTTATACATGTGATATCATTATATTTTCTTTGTTTACTTTTTTGACTCGGCGATACCATAAGTGGATGGCGTTAAAGTTGTTCGTAACATTCAGTCGATCCTAACGAAATTGTGAAGTCCTGTAAAGATCACTTGGAACTTGGGAAGCTACACCATTAAAATCATCATGTCGAAACGCCTCAAAGAAATTATCTTACGAAATCATTACAAGCCGACTGAGTACATAAACATGAATAAACCACTGGCACTGAGAGACAGAGTATCACTGAAAAAGACAAAACCAGAAGGTGAGTGAACTGTGGTTTAGCTCCATTTCAGAGACGGTAGGCTACACAGTCGTTTTCTGCCCCGCTTGTCCTGGGACGAAGGCAGGCGCATGCATGGTGCGTGAAGGCCGATGATAAGAAAAGCTGAAGCTAAAGTTACTGACTCGTTTTTAGACCGAATTTTCCGTCTCTTTCGTTCGTTAGCCTCTTATTGGGGTAGGGTCGGCCGGCTCTCTCTTTAGAGACGGAAACCGTTTAATCACATGTCCTTGCTAACGCCACGACCAACTCTGGTCGTAGCGTTTTGCCCCCAAAATCCCCCAAAATGTCATTTTAACTCGTGTATATCCAAATGTAAATTAGGCCTAGGGTATAATAATTCGGTTCCACTTACTAACTTGCTTGAAATAATCCGTTTAATGGTCCCTTTTAAGGAAATTATGGGTCTAAATTGACAGCCGTGTTGAAAATCTTGGAAGTCGTGTTAAACTCTCGCTGCCGGAGTCATCTAAATCAATCTCATCCCTTCTAGTCTACGCCGAAGGCAAAATGATTATGAAGGAAAAACTGTGTGCCATCTACACGTTCGTAATGGCGTTATCACAGTTTTTCTTTCATAAGCATTTTGCCTTCGGCGTAGACTAGAAGGGATGAGATTGATTTAGATGACTCCGGCAGCGAGAGTTTAACACGACTTCCAAGATTTTCAACACGGCTGTCAATTTAGACCCATAATTTCCTTAAAAGGGACCATTAAACGGATTATTTCAAGCAAGTTAGTAAGTGGAACCGAATTATTATACCCTAGGCCTAATTTACATTTGGATATACACGAGGTAAAATGACATTTTGGGGGATTTTGGGGGCAAAACGCTACGACCAGAGTTGGTCGTGGCGTTAGCAAGGACATGTGATTAAACGGTTTCCGTCTCTAAAGAGAGAGCCGGCCGACCCTACCCCAATAAGAGGCTAACGAACGAAAGAGACGGAAAATTCGGTCTAACTCGTTTTCAGTCAAAGGTTGATAGGCCTAGATCTATTTTGTTTTATTTTAGCTGTGCCTTTGGTCTAGACCATTATTTAGATATTAATAGGTAGTTAAGAGTTAAGACTTATTTATTATCGTCCGGAACCTGTTAATTTGTTGTTAAATGTTACCTCACTTTTTTGATAACGCTGCGCTGCACCTGCTGAGGTGAGTGTTGTTAGTGTTAGGGGAAACTTTAGATTCTTGATTGAAGTTTGTGAAAAAGGAAAACACAATTGAATGTTATGTTCATCTTTGAGTTTGACTTTGACTATGACTCGTAGTTTTTAAGCTCTGTTACTTTTTTAGTGCATTTAATGATGTAGAATCTACATGTAGACTCTAGGTCTAGTTTGAAACAGTGATGTGAATTTTATCTGAAATTTTGTTTCTGGCATGATGACAAACATTAAAAGTCATATAGGATATAGATGTCTAGGCCTAGAATCTTAATAAATGCACCTGGATTGAGGCCTACACACATTTTGGACATGGCACACACTGACACTGCAGTGCGTAATCTTCGTTGTATGAAGTTGCATTTATCGAGGAAGAAGAAGAAAGCATTTGTAACCAAAATTGTAGCTGTTAATTTGGCAATACTGGGTGGCAAATTATATTGATCAGGATTACATTGTAGGTAGGGTCTGGTCTGTATGTTAACAGCACCATGTATCGCACCATAAATATTAAGACAGAGAATTTGATGGCTGTAACATCACTCCGGGAACGGAGGGACCGCATTCATGTTCCCCAAATCTCCGGTAAAGGGGGTAGTTTTCACGCAACAAATTATGGCCCGTATTGACTTTCCAAACCGGACTTAGTGGGGTGTTTTCAAAATGAGGGAACATGCATATGCGTACCCTAAATAACCCTGAGTGGGGGGGGGGGGGGGTCGGGTAACAAGTAAACAGATTATAACTTTGCAGCTAAGGTTATGTAGAAAATAAAATGTCTTTTACATATTGTTCATACTACATGTATTTCTCATACATTTTCAGCTGCAACCTGTATTACCGAGATGGCAGTATTAATGTCCTGTTGGAAGCAGCATGATTTCACTGATGCAGATTGTTCAGACGAGATCAATCTCTTTAACAAGTGTCTGGCAGATTCGGAGGTAAGTTGTCTGTTGTCTGTTCAGAGCCAGAAGGGCAAAAATGTAGATGCTAAACATAATTTTCAAAAATAAATAAGTGATGAAAAAAAATATGGAAAATATAAAGAAAGAGAAAATAGTGGTCTAGAAGAAGAGCTCTGATTAATCTAAAATGTAAACAGTTCTTGTAAAATCTTAAGATATGAAAATTATCTCAGAGGTGTCGTAGTCGAGTGGTTTAAGCACTTGACTTGAAGTTCAAAGGTCGAGGTTCGATCCCTGATACGGCACTAATGTCCTTTGGCAAGGCATTAATCTTCATTTGCCATGCTCGACCCAGGTGAGGTAAATGGGTACCTGGCAGGAATTAATTCCTTGAAATGCTGGAGCGCTGTAATGGCAGCCAGGCTAAAGCGGGGGTAATAACTAATGCGCCTCGGAATAAAATTTCTAGATAGACGGCGCTATAGAAATGCCTATATTTTATAATTAATTAATTAAAACAAGATTACAGTAAACAAACTACAAAAAAAAAAAAAAAAAAATATGCTGTAATACTATCAAGATGCTGATTATTCTGTCATTATTTATTTTTACCTTCAAATGATGACTTCAAAGTCTTTAAAATTTGATATGAGGGCCATTAACATATCTGTCAATAGTGTAGTAAAACTATAGAAGTGTGCTCACTTTTAATTTACTCTTATCATAAACTTGAAAATTCAAATCTATCCTTGCATATATTTCAATACCGGTAGTCGATTTATCTCCAAAGTCCATTCTGATGTAGTAAATGGGTACGTCTTAAAGATAAATTTCTTGCAATCGCCACTAAAACAGGAATTAAAGTAAAGGTAGCAATATTTCAAAAGTTCAGAGAGATGATACATGTTTGAATGTGTTATATGCATTAAACTTAAACAAAGACAAACTTTTTTTACAGAGTTTTTATTTATTCCTTTGCATTTCATTTCCTTTCTCTGACAGCTTGTAAAGAGGGAAGCAACTCAGGCCGGGAAAACAGGGACAGCACAGAAACTCACCAGCAAACAAATCAATGAACTATTATGGAAGTACCCTCTACCCAAGCAAAAATGATGAAAGACTGCATGCAAGACGATCAGAAACAATTAGAAACAGTGACAAACTTTGAGATCCTGTGGCTCCTCAGGAGAATCAGAATTGATATGACTTGAAGACTGGCCGTGAGTTGAAGGTGGTGTCACGCTGATGTGGCAGGCTGATTTGACTCTAGGAGGTGGCTTGGTGTTGATACAGGAACCTTGAAGGAGCACTTCTTCTGTGGATTCTTTTAAAACCAAAGATTTCAAGTCTTGGTAATGATGGAAGGAATATTGAGAGAATGCAGTGGTACATGTGTTCTTTGAACATTATAGACACAGTAAAAATCAGAAGGCTGTCACCTGATTAATTTCTGGAGAAGAGAAGAAGGAATATTTCGTTTGCTGAAAACCAGAAGGGCGTTAACTCATATACTTTCAGACAGATATAATGCCCTTCTGGCTCTCAACAGACGATTTATTTGTTTGGGAATACTATTATTCAACGTTTTCCCAGCAAATGCACCAATGGTAATAATCCTGGTGGTCCCTGTGTTAAGCCTATGGGAACCCTGGTGGTCCCTGTGTTAAGCCTATGGGAACCTGGTGGTCCCTGTGTTAAGCCTATGGGAACCTGGTGGTCCCTGTGTTAAGCCTACGGGAACCTGGTGGTCCCTGTGTTAAGCCTATGGGAACCTGGTGGTCCCTGTGTTAAGCCTATGGGAACCTGGTGGTCCCTGTGTTAAGCCTATGGGAACCTGGTGGTCCCTGTGTTAAGCCTATGGGAACCTGGTGGTCCCTGTGTTAAGCCTATGGGAACCTGGTGGTCCCTGTGTTAAGCCTATGGGAACCTGGTGGTCCCTGTGTAAGCCTATGGGAACCTGGTGGTCCCTGTGTTAAGCCTATGGGAACCTGGTGGTCCCTGTGTTAAGCCTATGGGACCTATACAATTCAGCAGTCAATGGGTTAAGATAATTTTTCGCCTGATTGAAATAAATGGAAAGAAGTCATAATCTATATGGGCCACATGGCAGCTGTTGCACAGCAGAGCCCCGTTGCACAAAACCTACTATTGATGGTAACTTTGCCATCAATGGTAACTACCATGACAACCGTGATTTTGATGGGCTGTTGAGCCCTGTTACTATGGTAGTTGCCATGGGTGGTTACAATCAATGGCCCTGCACTAGTGTGATATGTTATAAAAAAGTGAGATATTGATATTGTAGACAATGATTAAAACATTGTGCTCATTTAAAACTTCAGGATTTTTCTGTTAAGTGTTTTGTTCAGCCTTTTCGTATGTCTTTCATCTACTGTCCACCTCATCGTGGATTGGATCTTATTCGTTTTGACTGATGTAATCTAAGATGTAAAATCAAATCATAAATGCAGTCATTAATAAACAGTATCATGGCATTATTTAAACTGAGTGAGGAAACTCTTCCAACATCCTGCATGTACTGTATCTGCTTGAACTTTTGATACAAAATTTATTTTCTAAATAACTGACATGAACACTGATCGTATTAAAAACAAAGGCCTGGGGAGAAAAAAGAGAGAGAGAGAGAGAGAGAGAGAGAGAGAGAGAGAGAGAGGGAGGGAGGTGGGAGAGAGAAAGACACACAGAGAAAGAGGGGGGGGGGGTAAACAAAGTATGAGAAAGAGAAATGAGTTAATTTATGAGTCACACAAGATCGCAAGAACTTGAAAAATCAACTCGGAGCAATTTCTATAGTTTTGTCCATCACCTTTTCAAAATAGGCAAAAAATGTATTACAATGAATTCTTATATGATCTTATCTTTTTTTATTGGATAGACAATAGGATATTGAATGGCCCTTGGGTGAATGTTTGAAAGTCTTTGCGATAGTTTGGAGATTTCTCTTTGACCATTCATTATTATTTGTTATGTATTTACACATTTATCTAACATGTTAGCTGTCAGCATTCTCTTTCTATCTTTTGCCAGCCCCATTTCTGTCTTTCTCTTTTTCTTCACTCCCTAGTCAATCTGTCCATCCAGCTCTGTTCTTCCTTTTCTTGATGTTACACATTTAACTCTTTTAATTTTTTTTTTTTTTTACTGTCCTTGCGTGTTCCTTCATATTTTGTCTGGTTCTACATTGAATTATTTCTTTCCTTCTGTACATCCCCCCCCCCCCCTCCTCTCTCTCTCTCACGTTCTGGAAACTCTCTTTTGCTATGTACTGATTTACCTTTCACATCTTTGTCTCCACTTGATTCAACTATCCTCTCTGTCTCAATTCTTTTCTCTGTACATCAACATGTATGTCTCTCTTAGTTCTATTTCTTCACTCCATTCTTCATTAACCATTCTAAATTTGGGGTCAAATACGTTTCAGCATTGTATTGATATATTGCTTTTTATTTACATTGTCAAAATAGTTCATCGCATATAATGGCAGTGACTTGATACACAAAAAGAAAATATA
>JAVYIG010015729.1:0-34555 GCA_035222895.1 Strongylocentrotus droebachiensis | reverse complement strand
TTCTCATATAACAACGTTACGACTTATCACCACCATTATCATCATCAAGTGCCAGTACTGTTACAAACATCGGCGGTCATGGCTCATCATTTCAGTCTATTATCTGGTATTCTTAAAAAGCTGGTATTGCTGATTTCTTTTGCCCATTTCTTCAGGCTTTTCAAATATGTGAGGCAATATTGCCTTCCCCTGCTTCTGCTTTCAGGAATCCTCCCCGTTAATATCGTTTTTATCTAGATGATCCTTTCTGTATATGTGACCAAGAAATCGCATTTGTCTCTTTCTTATTGTGTTGATGAGTGATGGTTTCACTCTTGCTTTACTGAACACTTCTTCATTTGTTATCCTTCTGTCCATGATATATTCATACTCTTTCTGAACAACCAGGTCTCTATCTGTAGCCTCTAATCTTCTTTCAAGCTCTTTACTTCCTGTGCAACACTCACACCCGTAGAGATGCACTGACCAGGCATTTGACTTTGATACACGAATTTTGGTTTTCATAGTAAATTTCCTATTTTTCATTACGGATTTCATCTTATATAAATGTAATGCTTCCTGGGAGAAATTTCAATTATTTAAACATATTTGTGGCTTACACAGATTTTTTCTGACTTAGTGTTTTTTCAATACAGATCGAACAATCGATCTTATTTACTGGGTGTAAGCCACAAATACAGTATGTTTAAATAATTGAAATTTCTCCCAGGAAGCATTACATTTATATAAGTTATTGTCCTATGGCGGACTAATGAATATTAATAAGTCAGAATAAATCAGGAGAGCTTGGGTATTTGTTTCTAGTTCATCGTGACTGTGCCATGGACCAGTGATGGCCTAGTGGTAGAGTCGCTGCCCGGCAAGCAGTAGATGCAGGTTCAAGTCCCGCTGGTTCCAAGATTTTTTCTGACTTGCTTTTCAATACAGATCGATCAATCGATCTTATTTACTGGGTGTAAGCCACAAATATGGATTTCATCTTGTTAAATGTATCCCTTTCGACTACTGAACCTATGATGATCTAAATATTAGTGAACCGATTGAGTTCCAAACTTCATGTCTATCTCTCACCTCAAGAATTCAAATCTTTTCAACTTTCAAATATCACGATATGACCTAAAACTTTTACAAATAAGAATAATGATAATACAATCGTTACGACTATCACCTTCTTACCTTTATAAAAAAAGAAGTGACAATTGAACCTCGTGACCTTAAAATTTACGACAAAATAATAAACTTGTTGATGATTAAAAGCGTTATGACCTAAAAATTTTGCGATTGAAGAACCTTTGGAGACCTTAAACTACTATTGAATCTTGAATGATTCTGACCCTGATTAATGTTTCTGTATTCAATATTCTTACAGTCAGAGATATCGGCATGGAGACGATTCAGAAACACATCCGAGAAATGCATATTCCTAGTCAGCACGGCTCAGCTGGTCCCATCGACTACGACGCAACAAAGTAAGCTTTTTTAGAAACTTTTGGTCAGTACATTCAACTAATTCAGTTAAACCTGAACAATGGATTCTAAGAGCATGATTAATGAAGGAAAGGTAACATTCTAAAAATTCAGTTAAACTTGATCCTGGACTCTAAGATCATGACTGTTTAACAAAGGAAAACTAACAGGCGCGGATCTACGGGGGGGGGGGTTTAGGGGGTTTAAACCCCCCCCCCCTTGGGCGGCCCAAAAAAAAAAAAAAAAAAAAAGGGACAAAAAAGAAGAAAAAAAAAAGAAAAAAAGAAAGAAAAAAGAACGCACGCTGGAGAGAAACCCTTTCAAGTGCAAATATTGTGAGAAGATATTCAACTCATCTGGTAACTTAACCAAACACATGATAACTCTGGATATAACTGTGTGTTCAACTGTTACTTGATTTAAAAAGACGTTATCATGCACTGCTTTTTATGGTCTCCATTGTGTTAATAGATGCCAGGAAAACATCACTTATGGGGTTCAAATAAACACCCCAAAAAAAATCGGCTCGCCGCTTCGCGGCTCGTGGACGATGCTCCGCATCGTCATTATTTTGGTCAAACCCCCCCCTTAGCAAAAAGCTAGATCCGCCCCTGACTAAGACCTCAATCTTCTGACTTCCTTTGTTAAGCCCGCTTTCGAACTATAAGAGCTTAAGGCCCCTCTAAAGTGTTGGGAGCCCCAACAAAAATTGATGACAAAATTTCACTTAAATTGTATCACATTACATGTGAAAGAGGATGTCATTTAAAACACATATCTGCAGGTATTTTCAACAAATATGTTGAAGTCGAATTTTGATGAAAGAATACAGAATTTAGGTTTTCTGCGTACAATGACATCCTTTTTCACATTATGATACAATTTAAGTGAAATTTTGCCATACATTTTTTGGCGAACTTGGGGCTTCCAACAGTTTAGAGGGTTTTAAACCGAGCGGCGGGCTTGAATTTTAGTAGAATACGCGGGTCGTTATGACTGATATTCATTTTCTACCTTCTAACATGATCTTTTGGTCAAATAGACTAGTACTACTAGTAGCCTAGTTTTTCACAATTACCTGAACACATGAGAAAAAAATATTGGGTAAAAGAGCAAAAGCTCAACTGCACAGTGAAATTGACTCCATTTGCTTCAGAAGATGTGAGGACGTATCTGAAGAAATCATAATAAAACATAAGCTTAAAATAATTTCCTTTTTTTTTAAATACTGTTTTTTAGACAGTAATCGGTTGTTTATAAAAAAGAGTTGCTGGAAAACAATTCACTGAAAATCACATCTCACTGTGGATGTCGAAGATGCGGTCAAACGATGTAATGCACGGAGTCGGGACTCATTGCTTCATTTCCTCACTTTTGTTGTTGTTCTCTCTCAGACATTATACATTTTCTTCAACAACAAAGAAAGAAAAGTGTTCGCCAAATCATTTTACTCATTATTATGAACAATCAATGCAATGTTAGTTTGACTCGGTGAGATATACATGTAGAATGCCATGTTCCCTCGTCGCACTCTAGAACTCGATACTTCCTTTAAAAGAGGAGGAAACAAGCAGCTTCAGAGAAATCAAGGTAAACTTGGAAACTTAGAAAGAGCATGCATGCCTGCATGGTATCGTCTTTGCCTAGAGGGCAATCCAACCTTCTTTAATAACGAGTTTATTCATTTTGTATGAAAGCAGCACAATAAGAGAAACAGAATGGCGAGAGTTTGAATAAAGTGGACCATTAAGGAGAAGGTTGTGTGAGTGTTTGAAATATGTATCATTAAATCTATGTGAGTCTCAAATTTGCAAATTCGTCAGTTAAGAGTAATGAAGTCGTTGATAACGCTATGCCGTTTGTGGTGTAAAAAGAAAATCATTTATTTACGTTTTTTCTACTGAGCGCCTTATTTACTCAAAGCATATTGTGGATAGATTTTACTAGAGGTCCTCTAAAATGAAAAGACCCTCCTTCCGAGTAATACATTTTGAGAAATTAACATTTTAGAAATTTGATGTTAGAACTAATGAGAAATTTGTTACATTAACATACCGATTCAGCCAATTGAAATTCTCATAGTTACGGAGAGCTATGACAACTTAACAAAATGAATTATTTCCTATCGCTTATTGTTTCTCTGGTTTTGGTCAAACTGTTATTAGTCAGCTGATCTGATTATTTTGCTTTCTTTTGGATTATTCCTTTAAGTGGATGCCTTTTGTCTCAGCTGGCAGCAAGACTGTAGGCATCATCAAAGAGGGTTGTTTCATTTCCTCGTATTAGCTGGAAATAAAGAGTATGACAATAAAATTGAAAGGGAAGGAAAAGGGGGAAAGAGAGACATAGCGGTTCTAAAGAGGGCTCGGAGCTCAAGCACCCCTATGTCCCAAACAGAAAAATATTCAAGCCTACAACTCCCCCCTCCCCCTCCCCAATATTTCATCTCGAATTTAATCGATCCGCATGTAGACAATGACAACAGAACCCCTAAGCCTCTCCCGAGCCCTCCCCTACCCCCCCCCCCCCCCCCCCCCTCCCAAAAAAAAGCGTTCTTGAACCAAGTCTGGAACAGAGAAAGAGAAAGAAATCCCCATTGCAATTACGGCTCGGTGTAAAAATGTCAGAGGAAAAAATGTCAGAGGTAAAAATGTCAGAGGTAAAAATGTCAGAGGTAAAAATGTCAGAGGTAAAAATGTCAGAGGAAAAAATGTCAGAGGTAAAAATGTCAGAGGAAAAAATGTCAGAGGTAAAAATGTCAGAGGAAAAAATGTCAGAGGAAAAAATGTCAGAGGTAAAAATGTCAGAGGAAAAAATGTCAGAGGTAAAAATGTCAGAGGTAAAAATGTCAGAGGGAAAAATGTCAGAGGGAAAAATGTCAGAGGAAAAAATGTCAGAGGAAAAAAGGTCAGAGGAAAAAATGTCAGAGGTATAAATGTTAGAGGTATAAATTAAAAACAAAATCATGTGGCAAGTTTGTTATGGTTACACCCGGGTTATATATTAGGCTTATCGAAAAAGAACAGCGAGGGATATTCTGCAGTTGTTATTTCACCGCTGCTTTATTTTCCACTTTCCCAGTTAAATTTATTTACCTTTCGGCCCCAAATGGTGACTTTTTGCCCGATTATTGCCGAAGGAAGACGAGGGGGGGTATTCTTCTTCTGGGGCACGGTGACCCGGCTGCTCTCCCCCTTCCTCTTATATAATGCTTTGCTAATAAATCCTTCCGAACAGTGGTCAATGCCGAGGCAGAGCAGGCAGACTAATGGGACATGGTTTCTACTCCGAGTTTCGCGCCTTGCAAGCAATCATCAGGCAATTGATAGCATTCTTAAACATGATTATCCTACAACCTTGGTACAAATACCCCTAAAATAAGACTTAACTAATAAAATACAATTAGAATTACTCATGAGTAATTCTTATTATATTGTATTCAGGTATTGTATTAGTTAAGTCTTATTTTGAGCGTGTTTACCAAGGTTGCAGAGGAATCGTGTAAGAATGCTATCGTGTCTGATGATCGCTTGCAAGGCGTGAAACTCGGAGTAGCAACCATGCATGTCCCATTAGTCTGCCTTATTCAATATTTATATACCGGTATATTATGCTTTTGTAAAAGCCGCGCATGGTACTGGTACACTGAGCAAACTTCTGGGGAAAAAGATTTCTAAAATCGAGTTGTCGCTCCATGCATGGTGTAATTATTAAATAAAAAGAAAAGTCAGTACAGCCCCAAAAATAGGATCAGATATCTATGAACCTTCCCCCCCCCCCCCCCCCCACTTCTCCTTCACTTTTGAAGATTGTTGGACATTTTAACTGCGTGGCAATGACTACTATTATATGTAATTTCCAATAAATGCATATTTCCGACAATTCCACTTTCTTGTGAGCTGGTATTTTGATACTCTGAAACAAAGCAGAAAGCCATGTTATCAATGCTAAACCCATCACATTCCCGAAGTGCGCGCGTTGCAATAAAAGATTACTATTGCGGTATAAAATAGTCTGGGAAAAAATCAATAAGCAGCTTTGTTACTCCGATACAAAGCAGAAAGCCGCCGATGTTACATCAATTAAAGAGAAGGTTGAGTTCTGGGGAAAGGTGAACAATAATGTGTGAGCGTTTGTTATCATTCTTATTATGCAAGTGTGGAAGAACATCAAAGAAAAAAGTTATTCCCTGAAAATCTATTTCAAATGACTTCATATCCCAGATATGACAAGTAACAGCTTTAAAATGAGGCCCGATTTGTATGCCATATGTTTGTGTAGTCCCATATCAATATCTTTCTGTGTACAGTGCTTGTTACTTTACCAAGAAAGGGCCAACGATTTTATCATTTTGATGACTCCAAAACCTTGCACTACATACCAATACTTTATAGTTTATGCTAGATGATCAACCTTTTCTGATTGCTTCCACACCGTTTCTTTTACAATGCAATCGCAAGACCAGAACTCAACTTTATCTTTAAATGCCAACCGCACCATCACATTCCAGAGAAGCGCGCGCTTTGCAGAGGTTCGGTTTAAATTACATCGTTATTTATAATTGTCGGAGAGTTGTCGGGATGAGCTTCTGAATCGAGACGGTCTTTTACTTTTTGGAGCGGGTTTTTAGTTTTCGGAGCGAGTATTTACTTTTCGGAGCGACTTCTTGATTTTCTTATTCTTACTCCACTTCTTTTGCCGCCATGAGGTGCTAAAGCTTTAGCAGAGTTCGGGGCGCCCAACCCTTACAAATGACTTTTCGTGATTCCTCGTGATTATATGTAACTATTTGTACTAAATGCACTACTCACTTTAACACTTGACTTTTGTCGAGAACTTTCATTTCTTCGTTTGGACTTTGTTCGTCTCTGGAACGTTACACGCGGATAGGTTGCAGGCTGCCACCGGCCAAACCGGTCCGTTTCACAAACATTAACACATCAACCGATTCAAAATATCAACAAATGTTAGACATTCATACATATATGCAAGCCTGATCACAACAAAATAAATTTTAAAATCTATTTTCCACATTGTATTATCCTCAGGATATGTACGAAATACAACACACAGCCATTTATAAAATTTACATTATGGAAGAAAGGAATATAATAGACTAGCCCATGCAGTAGCAGTACGTCTCGACATTCTGTGTAATAAAAGTGCTGAGACATGATGACGGCACTCATTTTTTTTTGCTTGTACCTCTGACATTTTTACCTCTGACATTTTTACCTCTGACATTTTTTCCTCTGACATTTTTACCTCTGACATTTTTTCCTCTGACATTTTTACCTCTGACATTTTTACCTCTGACATTTTTACCTCTGACATTTTTACCTCTGACATTTTTACCTCTGACATTTTTTCCTCTGACATTTTTACCTCTGACATTTTTTCCTCTGACATTTTTACCTCTGACATTTTTACCTCTGACATTTTTACCTCTGACATTTTTTCCTCTGACATTTTTTCCTCTGACATTTTTACCTGGCACCGCAATTACAGCTTATTTGCACGAATTTCTTTAACAAAGCGAGTCGATTTCGAATTGGTTTTAAAGCGAAGCAGTCTAGCACGTCTTCTTCTTTAGGTTTTAGTTTCCAAAGTGGAGGAAATACCAAATATTTACAAGAGCTTGGTCAAATGACAAAATGACAAATGTCGTCGATGGGAAACAAAATTAAGCTATCACTTCCCTGTTGCTGTTTCTACAGCTACAATTTAACAAATTTTGCTTTATATTTGCAAAATAGTGGCGTAGAAAAGACCCCGTGACCCCCCCCCCCCCCCCATCATTGTTTAATTGTATATGAGGCAATTCCCCCCTTTTTGGAAATTGAGAGTGAGAGGGGGGAGAAGGAGAGAGAGGAAGAGAGAGAGGGGGTCAGAGAGAGAGAGGGGGAAGAGAGAGAGAGAGAGAGAGGGAGAGAGAGAGAGAGAGAGGGGGGGGGGGGGAGGAGTGAACTGGGAAAGCAACATGAAAAAAAGAAGATGAAGCAACCGGTGCCAATCATGGTTAAGCCCAAGCTATACCACTGACTGACCGCACGGTTAATGTTAAACGTAAGGTTGCCCTGCATTTTGATCTTGTTTTTAATTTCATTTTGTATCTTCACTTCTCTAAGACCTTTCATCGTTTATGCATAGGCCAAGAGGATATGAAAAAGTTCATTGATGTATTATTACTTCACAGATGTACGATGAGGAACTTAAGGTGGTTCACTTTTGTTGTATAATATAATTAAGTGTAATTGTGTCTCAGTTTTCCTGATGTATATGATATAGGCCTATGTAAGTATATAACAATTAATTGATAAATGTCAGGCTTTATGTAGTAATCCCTAAAATGAAACAAGGAAAAAAAAATTGTTGATAACATCTAGAGCTCTTAGTTTGGAATCAGTTTAAAATATCATGGTTATATATTAGATCGTATACTGCTGATATTGATCTTGATGAGTAGTTTTGTGCCCCAACTATCCAGACTACGATGTGAGCAGTTTATATTAAATTTAATTGAATAAATACCATACTTTTATGGATGCTTCCTCTCCAGGTGTGAGTGGTGATGGAGCATCTCATTCAACTGCTCAATGTATTATCCTTTGTTCTACAATAGACTGATTTACTAACATTTACAAATGTATGGATGTTCTGGGTGACGAATTATTCCATTAATAAACTACTGTATAGTTGGAATCCAGTTTGCATACAGAACTTGTAGCTATGCCGGCCAAGCTTTCAGGTTGTCAAGGACAACATTTTGTTTAAAATTTATCAATAAAATTTATTTTTTTTAGTAAACCGGTGTATTGCCAGTACGCAAATTGCATGATTGAGTTGGTGCTCTACTGGGGTGATGGTTTGGCATAAATAAAATTGATTTGACAACTGCTATATGTTAGTATTTTTGAATAAATGAGTAACAATAATTGTTCCTTTGTTATATATTTTTCACAAGATATAGATTTTACCTTATCAGCTTTAATTTTCCCCCATTGAAAAGTAAAGGTTTTGTTATTGAAATAAAAAGTCTTTTCCAATGAAAGCTTGATGCATACTACATGTACAAGTTCGCCTAGTTCGTCACATTAGGGACTTTTAGATTGTGTGGACGAGAACACGACGAACGCCGACTGATCCTATGTCTCAACGTACTACTGCCCATGTTGACTACAATTAGAAATCCTTTAGATTGCACCCGACGATATACATGCATGCAGGAGTAACACTATGAACATCACGGACAAAGAAAGAGGACAAAAATTAATATACAATTCCTCATTCTACCCTCAACAAAAGAACATCCCTTCACTGCTATTATGTAAAAATATGTAGAACAGGTGAATATGCATGTAACACCTGCTCTACACATTTTTACATAATAGCAGGGAAGGGATTTTCCTTTGTCTACCTGAGGAACTGTATATTTTATGCGCACGCGGCATACTAGTACCTTGAGCATGTAAAGGCGCTATATAAATATCAATATGTATGTATGTATGTATGTACTAGATTTAGGAAAATCAAGGTTGACGCATTCTCGATCGCCGACTGAGACGACGTAACGCATGCGCAGTGCCTTAAAATGACGTCACACGTTGCAGTCAAAGCTGTTGACGTGCAAATCTAAAAGTCCCTATTATCAAGAACATGGCTGCGTCCATGAGGCTGTTCACACCGGCAGAGATAGCGGGCGCTAGACCGCGCTATCTCTGCGGTTTGGAAGGTACAACGTCGTTACGGCGTGCCACTGGAGCACCTCTTGGGGGTAGTCTACGAGAGATAGCGCGGTCTAGCGCGCGCTAGAAAAAAGGGGGTGCTACGATAGACCACGCTATCTCATTGCGGTGTGAACAGCCTCCATGTCATGCTAATGCTAAGTTCACACCGACGCCGAATTGATGGCGCATTAAATCGGCGAGCAAAGCGGCGGCAAAGCGTAACGAAGCTTAATTAAAGCGTAAAGACCGTAATAGAGCGTGAGAAAGCTTTGAGCAATTCGGGACATTCGGCAAGAGCGCGCAAAATTTAAACTCTGTTAAGCTTTCCTACGCTTTGAGCAAAACTTTGATAAGCTTTGTGACGCTTTGATAAGCTTTAATACGCTCTCCCCGCTTTACGCAATTCGTGACAGATCGCCTCAAATTTGTAAACAGTTTAAAAAAAATTGGCGCTCTTGCCAAATGTCCCGAATTGCTCAAAGCTTTCTCACGCTCTATTACGGTCTTTACGCTTTAATTAAGCTTTGTTACGCTTTGCCGCCGCTTTGCTCGCCGATTTAATGCGCCATCAATTCGGCGTCGGTGTGAACTTAGCATAACATATCTCAGGAGATCGTGAGATTTTTTGAAAAAATTACGCCGAATTGATCGCCGATTTAAAGCGCGACATTCGGTGTCGGTGTGAACTAGGCATAAGTGGAATTACATCATGCCAAAAATATCTTCATTTATATATCTCTTGTACACTTTCGTAAGAAGTATTGTACATCAAAGGGCGGGAATAGGTTTCATTTTTTCAGAATACCTACACTCATTCTTTGGGGTGAGGTTTCTTTATGGACTCTAAAGCTTGCCAGACATATCAACAACTACTGTATGCTAAGTTGATTCCATCAGTGCATAGCGCAACTGCAATACAGAGCAGGCGAAGGAAATACAAATGTAGTATCGACGATTTCTTGGAAGATTCACTATAGAATACCCCACCAATAGGGTTAATGTACATAAACTCACAGACCTAGGGTTAGGGTTAGGGTTAGAGTTAGGGTTAGGATTAGGTAAAGTGTTATTTAAAAAGCTCTATTCTCGAGATTCAGCTTCATTGGTGAAGTTTTTGGTACCCTATGAACGTTTTGTCAATTTTAGTGGTGGGTATTCTAAAGTTGTTCTTTGGAAATACTTTAGTAAACTTGTCTATTATTTTATGTGTGTAGTATCAGGATCGTCTCCTTTGGGCTACCGGCCTCCGTCGACCCTAACATCCCGTCCAAGGATGGCCTGGCGCTTCATGTGAGAAAGGGTTCGTTCTCCCTGCGTGGGGATCTCAGATACAAGTTTTTGTAAGTATGTACATACAGGGGCGTAGACACGGGGTACGACCCCAATCACATATGCCCCCTAAAATATTTGTTTTAAATAGGTTCTTCCGTTGTGTTGACATTTTTGTTATTAAATGTAGTTCTAAATATATATGTTACTATCTTCTGTACATCAGTCATATGATTTTTAGCTACACGTAAATGCGGCTCTACATGATACAAAATAGTGTTTGAGACGACGTTTCAGTTCTAGATGGCTTTCAGCTGTCGATAAAGAAGATTAGAAAATGGACGCTTGGTAATCAATTGCACAATAACCCTGTCATTCCTACGGATAGGTACCGTATGCCGTGTATAAAATCATTTACATCTCCCGTGTAGGGGGATATTTTGACTGTAAGATCGAAAGTCATTTTAACAAGCCCACTCGAAACGATGATTAAATACATCACGCTGTGAATATACCAGTACTTTTATAACTCCAATGATCATGTTAATAAAGATGTTTATTGTATTGATAGATATTCTATTTAATCTATGCAGTTTCTACTTGCGCCATAAAATATTGTATCGATAATGCATTAGTGCAGCCAAAGGAGGTACGGAGGAAGGGAGGGAGGGAGGAAGGGGGTGGGGTGGAATACCCCCTTAGATAATGGTTCTTCAGAATGATAAAATCGGTCATTCAACATTCTTCAAGCATATTTGGCAATATATTGGCAAAAATAAGCAATATTTTTGTACATATTGTCGGTACATGATACACCCTCCCCTGCCTTAGTTAGTTCTTTAGTCCCCCCACCCCCTTGTCGAATTTCTGCCGCTGCATCAAAACCCCTGAACCTTTGGCGCTGACATTTGGCGCTGAGTTATTTTCCTCATGTCTTCCGCACATTGCGATACCAAATTTGTTATGGGCGGACCTATGGTCCGGGTGTTAGGTGACAAAATATCATCACATGTCATCAAAATATGTAATTCTCATAAATGTGCGTGTGTAAATATTTTGCAGTTATTAATCACGGAATAACATCACATAATTATCTTTAATTCTTAGGTTTACTCATCATGGAGACTTCGATGCCACACTTGCAGATATCTCGCTCGATGCTAACATACGAATCGGTAAGCAGTTCTATCCGGAGTTCTATATTCTAATTCTCAAACTCGCAGAAGAAGAAAATAATTTTGCTTTAATATCACAAAAGGCAATGCTATATTCTTAGTACTACATCATTGTGTTATAAGGTAGTGTGGTCTAGTGGATATGTCTTCGGACTGTAAATCATATGGTTTGCAGATCGAGTCCAGCCGCGGGGCTAGTGTCCTTTGGCGAGATATTAATCTACATTTGCCACTCTCCCCTCAGGTGTTCAATGGGTACCAGTAGAAAGACGGATGCTTGAGCGTCTTATCATGGTAGTTCAGCTAAAGCTGAGGTAATAATATGATTATGATTCGCTCTACGGGAGAATGGTATTCATATTGATAAGGCTTCTCTGGGTAAACAAGACATATCATTATCATTATAACTATTTTATGGCTGAATATCCTTGAATAGCGTATTTGCAATAACGCCTCGTGTGCACCGGGTCCGACACTACTCGCATTATTTTCTCTCTCCCCCCCCCCCCCCCAGGAGTGGACTCTACCGGGAGACCTACAGCAAGTGCTGAAAGCTGTTTTTTCCATGTCGGATATGTTCATGTCGATCTTCACGCGGGCATGGCTCGGTACGTATTAACTTAGCTTTTTTTTTTGGTTTCATCCTCGGACAAATACAACGTGAAAAATTACTCCGGACGACTAAACTACCCCAGACAATTGTTCCCTCGGGCAAAAACCCCTGTAACATTCCCCGAACAACTGCCTCTCAGCAAACAGAACGATTCACTTTTTTTGTGTAATAAGTTAGGCTTTACCCAAAAATGCTTAAATTACAAGTCAATGTTGGGATGGGGACGATACCAACCAGAGGGTAAAGTTGTGACCCCCCCCCCTTTTTTTTTTACATCCGGAAATTAGCGAAATCCCTCTATTAAAGCCTATTATGGTAGTGAGCACTTTTTTTTTTGGCCCTCGAAAATTTGAAAAATTGAGCGCCAGGGGGGGGGGGGCATCTCCAAAAAAAGGTAAAATTAACGTTAAAAAATGTAAAAATACACATGGATCCGCCACTGTAGTGGACGTTCACGCCGTTCTCGTCCACTCAATCTAAAAGTCTCTATTATTACCTTTTAGTTTCTTATGATATAGTTTCGGGTGAGAGTACGATGCTGAAAAAGTATTCTAACATGATGGTCTTTATTGCAATCGTTTCAGGATGTTTGATGATAAGGTCGCCGATAAGTTGAAACAGACCTTGAATGAACAGGTAAATTCAGGGCCGTCATTTTTTCTCTCTCTTGGGGAGGGGGTGGGGGGGGGGCAGAGGGTACGATAGTTGAACACAAATATGAAAAATCAGGAACAAAGGAGAAACAAATGTAAAGAGAAGTATTAAATCGAGAGAGGTCTCACGAAAGGGGGAAGGGCATGGGTAAACAAAAATCAGTCATAACAAATTGAGAGGGGGGAGGCGGGGGGAGGGTCTAAATTTAAACTTTCCAATGGGGGGGGGGGGGGGGGGCAAGAGAAACTAATGATGATCTTTCTCTTAAAAGGTGATCATGAATATTCAGTTGCATTTACTAGTAGCAAATGAATGGTTTACAATGAGGGCCCTTCTTGAATGTCTATTTTTAAATAAAATTTAAATTTACATAATACAGAATAATAAAATATATGTGATTTTCATTAACAAATGCTTTTTAAGAGCATTTCCATCATGTTGTCGATATCACTATAATTATTTCTTTCTACCTAGACTAAGATTAATGTGGTTATTGATTATATTCCTTTTTAATTCAGGTCTGCAGCAGTGTTAACAAAGCTATCAATCATGATTTGGAGAACAAACTGAGAGCGCTGAAAGGTAAAAAGTTTTTGTCAGCTAGAGCATGTAGAAAAATTGTTGGGCATACTAAAATGAAAAAACTATCATCGAAAAATACTACATGGGACTGTGTATAGGACTACTGTACAATTTAATCCATATTTTACGAAAGGGGAATTTATAGACCTTACACTAACTTCCTGGTTTTGAACAGAAGCCTATATAAACCCTGCGTCGGGTTTACATTGTAGTATAATACGGGCCTCTAGGCTCTTAATAAAGGACAGCATTTGAATAATTTTGAAACACTTTAATTTAATTTCTAGCTGATCAATGGAATGTCTTGGGCCTATTAATTGTTTGTAAGCTTATTTATTGTGTGTAAGCTTTGTATAAGGCATTTATTGAATAACTGATGTGATCTAAACAAATCAGGAGTCCAGTTCTAGAAGATCAATAGATATGGTTGAAACACGATAATTCCTGCGAAATCTACACCAATTTCTCTAAATGAATTGTAATTATGTCTGACACTGACAGTATTATCTGAAACTTTCAAAATTCTGACTGAACACAAGTCAAATATGAATTTCACGGCAGCAAATATTATTATATATTTTTATCAGGAAATCATGATGCAACATTGCTCAATAAAAATTATTTATTTTCATCATGCAGTGTGTGTATAGATTCCCTTAGAATAGAATTTGAGGTGCGCTTGCTATATTATAATACAGGCGTTTATTACGATCATGAAAAGTTATCATTTTGTTCTCTAACAGTGACTATGCCCTACAAAGACATGTTCAAGTTTGACTACTCTCTAGTCGAAAGTCCATCCTTCAATGGCTCTGTCGACACTGCTCACAAGGTAGACCTTTAATGTTTAGAATCATAAATATCTTCAGGGCTATATTGATCATTTTTAGTTCTCCAAATTGCATCAATCATATTTTTTTTAAATGGTAAATTGTTATAATTCAATTCAATACAATTCAATTCAAATGAACATTTATTTTCTTCCAAACAATACAATTTATAAGTAGGAACATAAAAATAATTAAATAACTTGTATTACAAGGAAGAAGGCTAGAAACCCGAAAAGCATAGCTTGTAGTGGGTACGCCCGAATACATAAATACAATTATACATTATAAATGGGAGAAAGGAAGAAAGGAAGAAAGGAAGAAAGGGATAGGCAAAGAGGAGAGGAGGATAGAGAGCTTGGAGAAAGAGAAAAGAAGAGAGGAAAAGAAGAGGACTGCAACATAGTATCAATGGAGTGTATGGCATGCATAAACAACATAATGGCAAGATATAGGTGAAGAGTGTAGTGTTGAAATATTTGACTGCATATATACATATATACATACATATATATTTACTTAGTTACAAGTACATGCATTTATACAACATAGGCCTATACATACATACATGTATGTTTACATAATTATTATACACATGCATACAACACATATAATAAAATGTAATATCTCTGAAAAAACGGTTACATGTGTACGTTATCAAAATGTTCAAACAGTGGACAATTTTGATCGAAAATAATGATTTTTAACCTGTCAACGAGTTGACTACATCTCCACAATTGGGACGACCGTGTTTACCACTTTAAATGACTTTGGTTGGCTCCTTAATCCAGTTCCTAATCCCAGGAGACCGTTGATTATAATCCTAGGTCTGAGCAATATTTTTCTTAAATATCTTGTCAGGGTGAAGTGTATCCGATCGGGAGTAAGGCCGAATGCCCGATACCAATACCTGTGATACCACAAGACTCGGATCGGACTTCGAAGATGCTGTTCTTGTGGGTAACCGACTACTTGCCCAACTCTGCCGGTTACGTCTTACAGGAAACTGGACGTCTGCAGCATACTGTGACTCCCGAAAACGTGAGATAATACAATACTTAATTAACTTTTCAAAGTAAACTTCATTATCGAATCTGACAAGTAACTATTTCTGTTTCAATTTCCCTCTTCAAAAATATGTCATTTCTCCTGGCTTACAAATACCAGAAATATGTATAAATTTAATTTGATTTAACAATTTAACTAACAAACATTGAAATATCTGTATTCCTTTTCATGGTTAATGCTCGATTTTTTTTTACAGAAAAAAAAGCTTTCATAGGCCTATTGGCCATAATACTTGCTACAAAATAGATGTAAAGTAGACGGTGAAGAAAGAAGAGAAATTGTTTTTTCAAAGTCAGTTCAATAAGGCCACTTTATTTGCAACATTAGGTGTGATTATTCCATTATTTACACAATGCAGTATTACTGTTAGACTCACATAATAATGACAACATTCAATTTACGCGTTATATTGATCATTTTGTTGGTATTGTTGTTGTTTATTCTTTGAAGGTGCCACCAGAATATGAGAAATACCTCAACACCTCAAGCATTGCCCTACAGATCATCATCCCGCAGGTAAAAATGCACCATTCCTTCAACAGAAATGTAAATTGTGATCCTAATACGATGATCCACAGTTTATCACAGTGTTTTGATAAGTATGAACAAATTCATTGTCACACCATGGGAGTGTGAACAAAGTAATTTTCATATACACTATGGGCCGTGTAAACAAGGTAATTTTTATGTAAACTGTTGGCAGTTTGAACCTAGTCATCGTCACACTGTGGGCAGTGTGAACAAAGTAATTTCCTTGTACACTATCGGCAGTGTGAACAAATTCATTGTCATGTACTATACTGGCAGTGTGAACCCAGTCATCTTCGCACTATGGGCAGTGTGAATCCAGTCATCGTCACATTATGGGCAGTGTGAACCCAGTCATCGTCACATTATGGGCAGTGTGAACCCAGTCATCGTCACACTATGGACAGTGTGAACCCAGTCATCGTCACATAATGGGCAGTGTGAACCCAGTCATCGTTACACTATGGGCAATGTGAACCCAGTCATCGGCACACTATGGGCAGTGTGAACCCAGTCATCGTCACACTATGGGCAGTGTGAATCCAGTCATCGTCACATTATGGGCAGTGTAAATCCAGTCATCGTCACACTATGGGCAGTGTGAACCCAGTCATCGTCACATTATGGGCAGTGTAAATCCAGTCATCGTCACACTATGGGCAGTGTGAATCCAGTCATCGTCACACTATGGGCAGTGTGAATCCAGTCATCGTCACATTATGGGCAGTGTAAATCCAGTCATCGTCAGACTATGGGCAGTGTAAATCCAGTCATCGTCACACTATGGGCAGTGTGAATCCAGTCATCGTCACACTATAGGCAGTGTGAACCCAGTCATCGTCACATTATGGGCAGTGTAAATCCAGTCATCGTCACATAATGGGCAGTGTGAACCCAGTCATCGTTACACTATGGGCAATGTGAACCCAGTCATCGGCACACTATGGGCAGTGTAAACCCAGTCATCGTCACACTATGGGCAGTGTAAATCCAGTCATCGTCACACTATGGGCAGTGTGAATCCAGTCATCGTCACACTATTGGCAGTGTAAATCCAGTCATCGTCAGACTATGGGCAGTGTGAATCCAGTCATCGTCACACTATGGGCAGTGTGAATCCAGTCATCGTCACACTATGGGCAGTGTGAACCCAGTCATCGTCACATTATGGGCAGTGTAAATCCAGTCATCGTCACACTATGGGCAGTGTGAATCCAGTCATCGTCACACTATGGGCAGTGTGAATCCAGTCATCGTCACATTATGGGCAGTGTGAATCCAGTCATCGTCACATTATGGGCAGTGTAAATCCAGTCATCGTCACACTATGGGCAGTGTAAATCCAGTCATCTTCACACTATGGGCAGTGTGAACCCAGTCATCGTCACATTATGGGCAGTGTAAATCCAGTCATCGTCACACTTGGGCAGTGTGAACCCAGTCATCGTCACACTATGGGCATTGTGAACAAAGTCATCGTCACACTATTGGCAGTGTAAATCCAGTCATCGTCAGACTATGGGCAGTGTGAATCCAGTCATCGTCACACTATGGGCAGTGTGAATCCAGTCATCGTCACACTATGGGCAGTGTGAACCCAGTCATCGTCACATTATGGGCAGTGTAAATCCAGTCATCGTCACACTATGGGCAGTGTGAATCCAGTCATCGTCACACTATGGGCAGTGTGAATCCAGTCATCGTCACATTATGGGCAGTGTGAATCCAGTCATCGTCACATTATGGGCAGTGTAAATCCAGTCATCGTCACACTATGGGCAGTGTAAATCCAGTCATCTTCACACTATGGGCAGTGTGAACCCAGTCATCGTCACATTATGGGCAGTGTAAATCCAGTCATCGTCACACTTGGGCAGTGTGAACCCAGTCATCGTCACACTATGGGCATTGTGAACAAAGTCATCGTCACAATATGGGCAGTGTGAATACGGTCACCGTTTAAGTACAGAGACATATTGAAATGTGTCTCAAGTGCACTTTTGTTCCCCTATTTCTCACACCGTCACACGGCTTATCATTTTGTGGAGACTGTGTGTAGACATGTCATTGTCACCGAGGAGTTTGAACACAACACTGTCACACTTCTTAACTGTTCCAAATCGCCTTTGTGGTGGTACTCCGTTTGTTTGTTTTTTCGTTTGTTAAATACATTTTGAACCTGTTTCACATTGTAACTTAAAGTGTGGAAACAGTGTTGACACAGTTTGAACGTAATATGTTGATCACATTATGAATATGTTGTGATACCACTGTGAATATGTGATACAAGTTGTCTTCACAATATCAACACAGTGATAAAACAATAAACCCATTTTAAGTTGTGATGTGCACATAGTCTCACAAAGTGTGACTCCAGTAAACAAACTGTAAAGGCAGTAATTTACACACTGCTTTCAGGCACACATTTAAATTGTCAATCTGATCAATGACATTGTTGTGGAAGGGGGGGGGGGTCTTATCATGTTTAAAAGACATTATTATCATTAAAGGCCTCATGCATAATAATTCATTTTTCCTTCCATCTTTTCACCTATGACGATCACAAATCTCCAAAGTATTAGCCTTCACCTCAAAGAGTATTCACTCGATAATTTTGTTTTGTCCTTTGTTAAACACCGAAACTTTCAGATCGGCAAGCTGTACCCGAACATGGCGATGTGGATTAGTCTGAACAGCACCAAGACTCCCGCGGTCAAGATCGCTCCGGGCTGTATCCAAGCCGTCTTGACTGCCGACTGCTCCCCATATGCAGTTCAGCAGAACAAGACCAAGACCTTTCTGTTCACACTCAGAGTGGTATGTAATTTGTCTAGTTGGTAACTAAAGTGACAGGAATCAACGCATTGCATTATTTACGGTAATCGATTTATTGGAAATATGAGATTTATAATTTAGTTTCATTTAACATCAAGATAACCTTTCATGTTACTTTCTAATATTTTGAGTTTTCTTAGGCAGCCATAGGTAAATATATAAACGATTTAAGATTTTTTTAAATATGAGAGAGAGTTTGTGTGAGAGAGTAACAAAGATAATTCATATAGGCAATCTTTTTGAAAGTTTTGTCTTAGGCCTTCAACTATATTTCTGATTTTTAGAAATATATAACGATCTTTTGAATTTGTTGTCACAAAGATTTATCCAGGGACTTTATGGCATGTCTCTGATTTATCCATCGATATTATTTAACAGACCATTACTGTGGACTTGACTGTCGGGACGAAGGGCAACAACATCACATGGGTCGTTTCCTCTTTCAGGTAATTCCATTAAAACTGAGATCATATTTTATTATTTAATATCTGAACACCCCTTTTAGTTGTTGGTATTTTGTTTATGAATATGATGAGCCCTTATTATTCTCATTTGTTTTAATGCATTTGTATCCAAAGTTGAAAGTCTTATTTTGAGGGTCCTTTCCAGTTTCATTATTTGTATAGCCTTGATCATGATTAAAATATTTGGACCCAGTGTCAATATATTGATTTAGTTTTATTTCAATTGAATCAATTATCTTTCTCTTGTCAGTACATTTTCAGCCCCCGCTCCCCTGAAATTTGATGAGAGATGTATACGTGGGTTCAAATTAAATACTTTATTTAGATTCGAAACCGAGTAAACTAAAAAATAGATCTTCAATCTTACAAAAATTCGAACTTAGTCACTACGTACATGTAATATTTGTAGAGGTGTAGAAGTATGTCATTGTGATTTTATTTCATTGCAAACCACTGATCGAGTCCAGAAGGAAACAATGAGTGGTGACTTTTAACTCAGTGGATAAATAAATCGTAGAATTTTAAAATTAATGATTCTAACGGAAATCTTAGAATAGCTGTGGTCATTTTCTTTCGCACATAGAACCACTTTGAAGGAGGGTCACTCTGAAGTGGGACCTATTCCGGTGAGTTGACCATTGAATTGAATTGAATTGAATTGAATTAATTAACCATTATGTAAAAGCAAAACATACCAATAGAATACATACAAAATACAAAGCAAATATATGACCAGGACCACAAATAGGCAAATTGCTTATAAATAGAGCCCCCCATAAAAAGCAAATTAAATTAAATATAATTCAGTCACCATACCCACACATGCACACAGTCACACACACACATACCTACATGAATACAGTCGTTACAAACTTTCAAATAGGAATTTTCAACAAAGCTTTTTAAAACAGTATAAAGTTGAACTTAATTTTTATAGAAGTGGGTAATTGGTTCCACTTCTTTTGGTTGATGAAAATGGTCTTTTTGATGAGTGACATATGAATGGATATTTGAATTTTGAATAAACATATTACTATGTTTCACATGCAAAATGTTATGTCTTACAGAGTAAATACAAATTAGAGTATTGAATGTAATCAAATCGCATAAAGGCAAGATTTGCGTCTGTTTAAAGAGTGGTATACTTCGACTTTGCATCCATAAATTCATGCTGATCATGATATCGCTCTTTACTCAGTCTCTTTAAAGATAATTTATGGTAAAAGGGACAGTAATAAGTCCATAATAAAATGTTGTCACAATATTGCGATCGATGCTCGCGATCGCAACTACTCTCGAAAAATCAGTCTAAGGCAATTGTGCGTCACCTATTGAAAGGTGTGAACATGGCAATGACCTATTACGTCATACGAACATGATCTCTACGGGATGTAATGCCTCGGTCACACCTTTGCGGTTTTGGCTTGCGTATTGCTGCGTATTTATGGCAAGCCGTTTAACATTTATTCCTTTTTCTTGATATCAAGAACTGAATTCTTAATATCAAAAGTTGGATTCTTGATATCAAGAAATGAATTCTTGATATCTAGCAATCGAATTCTTGATATCAAGAATTACCATTGCTTTACAACAGAAAATCATTTCTTGATATCAAGAAATAGGAATTAATGTTAATACGGCTTGCCATAAATACGCAGCAATATACGCAAGCCAAATACGCCAAAGTGCGACCGAGGCATTACGTTTATTCTTTCTTCTTTGTTTCGCAGGTCTCTAGCCTTCAGAGAAAAGTCGACATGGTGATCAAAATCTTCCTACTCCCAAAGATAAATCGTAAGATCTACTTACCAGTATTTTCAGGATCTAACAACCCAGTATGATTTGTTTCAGAGTGGTTTCTCCCGTCATTTTGTAACATTTTGAAAGAATTTCAGCGTAGCGTATGTATACGAAGGATGGAAATAAGCTAAATTATCAACTTTCATGTGTTATCCTGTCAAATATATCAATTAATCAATCAACTAATTAATTTATTTATAAAATATCCTTCATCCTAGCACAAATAGCAATATGTGATATTAATAAGTAATATAAGTAACATACCGGAATTAATGAATAGTAGGCCTAGTGATTACTGTTATGGTTCTTCTTTGTACTTACTAATTCTAAAGGTGTATTTTTATTACCACTGTTAACTTATGCCTGGATTACATTTGGCCTGCGATTAGTCTACGAAGCCCGTATCCTGCCCGTATCTCCTTTTCCGTGCGGCCTCTGTGCGGAGGCAGGAGGCGGCCGTGAGATATTCGTACGGATTCACGGGCTCCGCAGCCTTTACGATTTTGTTTCGCGAGAAGTTAAACAAATTTGAAGAAAAAAAAATCGTTAGCCCATAGCCCGTATACATGTCGTAGGTGGCATTGCACAATCCCCGCACGGGCATCGCCCGAAGGCCTCGCACTGATTGTGCAGCAAACGTACGATTTTTTGGTGAACATGGGGGCAAAAAAATGTATACAGAGATTGTAGACTCGTGGGGCATTCGCACGGCCATTGCACAGCTATCGCAAGGTTGCTGCTCGCTGCCCGTGCAGTATCCGTTATATTGAGCAGTCATCCCGCGCAACCTTTGCACGGAAGCTGCACGGGCTCCGTACGATTCCGTGCGGAGGCTGCGGAGACTGCACGGCTACTGCATTCAAATTGCACGATTTCCGTACAATCTCCGAGCAGCCTCTGTACGGATTTGCCCCGGCCTGCCCCCGAGGGCCAATACAATAAATGGCACGATGCTCGTAGTTAATGTTAACACGAACATCGTAGCCCGTAGCCCCCTACGATGTCTACGTAGACTAATTTATTGTACGGCGCCCGGGGCAAATGTAATCCAGGCATTACTGGTAATAACACGAACGTAAAGCCCTAACAAAAAATCAACCTTAGAAATTGCAATATCCCTGTTGGCACCCTTTGAAATATGTGAACATGACATTTGTGATGACGTGACCATCATCAACCAATTAATGGAGGGAATTTTTAGTACATAATCATTTTTTTTAGAGAATGAGCGTAGTATGATTTTAATCATGCCGTTGTTTTTGGTTAACAGGAATGGGCGTGGCTGGAGTTCCTCTGCCCAAAATGGATGGGTTTGAGATGACAAATACATCCATCACACTAGGATTGGTAAGACTGACTTAATGTGTTGTTTTGTTTGTTTTTGGTTTAAGTCTTCTTTTCTTCTTTGTTGTTATTAGGTCATAACTATTTTGTTTTGTTTGTGTTGTCTCTTATTTAATGATTGATATATATCGACTAAATTGATGTACAACTTTAGATTTATTTCTCTTCTTGTAATGAATGAAGCAACTTCCGATATCTAGGCATTTTTAATAAATGGCCCAAATATCTGACATCCCACCCACATACTATTTTACCGAGAGGGCCTAAATATGTTCAAATTATGATAATCTCTTATTATGATAAAAGTCTGAATACCTCCCGGGAAACGATTTTTTTTTTTTTTTTTTTTTTTTTTTTTTTTTTTGGGGGGGGGTGTTCGTATGCCCTATACCCCCTCCTGGTAACTGATCTGAAACTGATTGTCAATGCTTACATTTACTATTACACACTGTACATTGTATAGGGCTGTTGTTTATCTTGGAGCTATTAGTTCGGTTTCTATATAATTTTCACATAAACTGAAATTAAACTCACTACATTACTTCAACACAGAACTGAATAATTAATATTACAAATGAACATAAAATTAAAGACCAATCCTTTTATTTCCCTTTCTGGTCTTATACAGGGATTCCTGAAGATTGGAACCGATCTCGTTCACACGCACCAATCGGCCAATGCCGCCTAACGACTTTGTTGGTCCGTCTTGCTGGTCATAATAGTATAGGTCTTTACATTCACAATATGTGGCTTCTACCACGGACCTACTATCGAGCTAGGATATGTTGTTGTTGTTGGTAGTGGTGCTTTAATATGTCGATTGTCTATCGATGATTGGATGATTTTCGCCAGAGATTAACTGAAGGGTGTGTTCCATACATGTAAAAACAAAGATATCCTATTACACTTGCAATTTCACAAAGGACGTGTCGAGCTGTAAAGTTCACTTCTTATATCATCACTTTCACACTATGGCCTAGGCCTACTACCGGAAAAGCATATCTACAATAAGAATTCGAGTTTCACTTATATGTACTAATTTTTCTTAAAGAAATACATGTATTAGGTTTGTATTTTCACATGCTTGATAAAATGTTATCATCATTCGTTTGCTCAAGATGTAGTGTAAAATCTGAACAAAGTAGATCAGTCGTATTAAAATAATACTGTTTTTGAAGCTGTGACTGCAATGTAAATATTTCGCCATAGGCAGTGGTAACTACAATGGAAATTAAATTGCGTATGAGTGGTCAAACAATGAATGTGGCTACAATTGCAGTAACATATTTTCATTGATAATGAGTAATAATAGTGTTGTAAAAGTACTTAATAACATATGACCATTTTTTTGTCATTTCAAACAAAAAATCTTCCTGCATTAACAAGCTTGAGAATTTAGTAAATTTTAGTTTATTTTTTATGAGTATGAATACAAAATACAATGGAAGGAAACTCAGGAAAGTACTCGATTGTTAAACTTTGAAAAGACAAATATATGTTACAACAAAATTAAGCCCTACTTCACTGAAGGTGATTCTTTCCTTCTCATTTAGTTTTACAAATGTTTTATTAAGCGGGTGTATAGGACCTATATTAGAAACTTTCAATCGACTATTGTTGGTGAAAAGGGTGAAATTGAAATTTTAAATATAATTACTTTTAAATTATGTCTATATTTTGTCAAGATAATGAAATTTGAATAAAATGCTCCTTATGGCTCTGCAAAAAGCAAAACTCACTTTAATTTTGATTTTTTAGTTTTATTTTAAAGACAGAATACGGAAAGCAAAACACAAATGTAACAATAAGGAATAAGATGATGAGGGGGGGGGTTGCAGAGAATGGGAGAGAGGCAGATATCAATAGCCAGACAAATATGGGATGGTGGAGAGAGGAAGAGAGAGAGAGAGAGAGAGCTCTGAGGAAGAGAGAGAGAGAGAAGAAGAGAGAGAGAGAGAGAGAGAGAGAGAGGTTTATTTAACAAAAATTGGAGCAGAGCTTCTTTAAAAGAAAATAATAATTATGCCCATGATGGCATACAGACACCATACAAAACAAAATCATACTGTATCGTACAATAGTTTGCTCTTTTTTTACCATCAAATTTAATTTCTTTTTATCTTTACCTGCTTAACAACAAGTAATACTTATAGTATTTCACAAAATATAGAATATAAAAAAGTGTAACATTTTACAGCTTTTCAGTTTAAGGTACACCTAAACTCTAAACAAAATAAAGAGTTTATTTCAAACTTTAACCATTCTGTTTCTCTTATTTTTCTGCTTTCATTCAAATGAGTTGGATTGCCCTTTAAACCTTTCTAGTATTGCATCCAGCAGGTTGAAAGAGTGAATCTACCATTTTGCAAATTATGCAATCACTACTTGGCCCTTTTCAATTTGAATTATAACCCTTTATTTTGTTAGACTTCGAATGTACGATTCCAAATTATCTTTTGAAATTACCTTTGCAAATGTACACAAATTCAAAGATTATACCCTGCACATACACGTTATTGTATCTGAAATGTTGTTTGTGCCTGATTTCATCCTTAATATCTGCAATGCTGTATCAATATCAATAAACATACCGGTGTACGTATTCACTGGTTACTACATAACTTTTTATATCGACCCCCTAAACCAGTATATTACAATCAAATGAAAAGCACTGTGGGTTCTTTATGTAAGTGGGACACCAAACATGTCTAAAAGTGGGTCCCTAATTCATGGAATTACCCATATTATTGTTATTAACAAATTGATTTGATTTGATTCATCGACATGATTAGATTCTAGCACCAAGCCTTAAATTTGTAAGCTGTAAATGGAAGGTTCTTCACGCAAACACAACAATTTTGCAATATAAAGTATACCCATATGCCGACGATCTTTTTTTAAATCTTAATAGAAAATAATTCGAACGAACAAAAAACATCAAACATTTTATTGTTATTCTGATTCTGAGGGAGACAGTGAGTGAAGGCGTGAGTGTGTGTGTGTAAGAAATATGATGGAGCCTAACGAGAAAGTAATGTTATAGGCTCCGGAAGTTATAACAATGATATGGTCTTGTGTTTACCTGTTAATATTTTTCAGATGTTCACTCTTAATTACGGGATACATAGTCACAATACCCGTTTTAAGGATTCTTTTCACTTATGGCCAGTAAAAACAAATAAGGTAATGAAATCAGTACGACATAATTTCCCTGTGAATTGGAACTCCAGCCCCAAAGATGTTTCTGATTGCAAGTCGGTTAATTCCTTCAAAAAAAGTTGAAGCAGTTTCTTTATCTCATATATGTATAGTTTTTTATCTTATGTTTATATTTGTGTTATATGTTTTTTTGTTTTTTGTTTCTTTTTTATTAATGTTTTGTTTTTTATCTTTGTTTTTGTTTATATTTGTTATGAATGCTTTAGGAACTATGCTTGTTCAAGGCCCAAGGGCTTTATTTATGTAGTTCCCCATTTCATTTCTAAATTTGTTCATGAATAATTTTGTATCTTTTGTATCAATGTAATTTTTAATCGAGAATGAAATAAATTCGAATTCAATTCAATTATTTAAAAATAAAATATATCGAAACATGTAAGATGAATTACATTTCTTTTCTATAACAAATGTTTTAATTCTGTTTGCGTAGTATCCTAATTAATCATTGTCAAGTGTTTTCTAATCAAAGATAGAAATTTCTAACTTCATAATTATTAAGAACTTCTTGATTGCATTGAAGTCCATCCAAGTATCGCTTCCATGTATAGTGAGCGGCAGGCTATCTGTGACAAAATGCTCCGCGATAATTTTCTGCACTAACCGAATTCCTAACTTCATCCCTGAACCCAACACTAAACCTAACCCTAACCCTAACCCTAAACATAACCTAAAGCCCAAAAGCATCCCTCAGACGCGTACGCAGGGGGGGGGGGCAAAAAACCCTCCCCCTCCCCCCTCCCCTCCTTGTGTTTTTTTGTTGGCAAAATGTCAAATATTCAAATTTAAACCCCCCCTTCATTTTTTTTAATGTGTGTAGTTTGAAGATTTGTTTTCCTCTTAGCCCCCCCCCCCCCCCGCTTATTCAACGGCTGGCTGAGTAGTTGCGATTTTGGGGGGACCAAAAAAAAGTGTCCTCTAACCTCCCCCCCCCCCCCCCCCCCCGCTTATTCAGCGGCTGGCTGAGTCGTTGCGAAATTTTCGGCCCGATTTAAAAATGTTAACCCCCCCCCCCCCTTTAAAAAAATACTGCGTACGCTACTGGCATCACTAATCATTACCCTATACCTTTGACGAATGTCAGTACACAGAAAGAAGACGTCTTAATAAAGGTTAGACGTGTGTAAATTAAATAAACTTTGAATTTGAAGTGAAACAACATTATGGGCAACGCCTCCATAAAGCATAAAAAAAAATACCTAAAAATAATCTCAAGTTAGGTTCGGTTCTATTTAAATCTTATCAAGATCTATTATGTTCTCGAAAGCTTTGATGGAGATAAATTAGAAAACATATGGTCATATTTGCTTGTTTGCAGCTTTCGATTCGATAATTGCCAATGACGCAGTTTGTTTTTGTTCAGGAGGAACCGCTCTTCTTCTGCACAATCATTCACCTCTCTCTCTCTCTCTCTCTCTCTCTCTCTCTCACACACACCCACACACACACACAAACACACACACACTTTCTCTCTCTGTATCTCTGTATCTCTCTTTCTCTTTGAATTTTTGTCTCTCTCTATCTTTGATTTTATATGTGCCCCTTGCCACCATCTATAATAGCTACAACTGTCGTAATTGCTAACTTTGAGCACTATACATAATTATTATTATTAAGCGCTACGACAAAATCGTGGTGTAAAATCCATAACTGTTAGGGGAAAACTTTATCGATGTGTAATACCTTCGATGAATTAACTTTGTGTTTATATTTGTGGTCATTAGCAAAATGTTGCTTTCCTGCTGACAAAGATTTTCTTTACCCCCCCCCCCCCCCCCCCCCTCTTGAATTAAGTTGCTAACGACGCCCCTGCCAGCCCAGATGATCAGTGATTAACATGATATATAAACGAATCTAATGTCTTTCTATTTACACAAACCATGATAATTAATATATCTCAGTTGCGACACCTGAGTATATTAATAGTCGAGTGCAGTTCTCTTCCTTCCTCATTCGGCGCTAGAAGCAGAGAAAGCTAGAAGGGCGATTTTCTCCAGCGCAGTTTACAAACAGATTTTCGTTCGAAATGGCGACGCTGAAGAAAATAAGTTCCCATATTCTGGTGGGCCTTCTGGTCGGATGCGCCCTGGTCCACCTGACGCAAGGCTTCACGGTGGGGGACTACCCTAAGTGGAAGCTGGCTGGCTGGAACAAACTACCAGGCTTCAAGGCGAGGATCACTCAAAAGGGTCTTGACTTCTGTGAGTACATACAGAGCAACTGAGTTTTGTTTGAGTTAATTCAGGCTTTGTATTTATTGATTTCATGTGTGTAGTTGTTTTATCGGGATCAAATATAAGTTTGTTGGATATTTTGGTGAGTAGAGAAATTAAATGTAATTTGTCTTATCCTGTTTGGGAGAAAATTCTAGTCTGAGTCTAGTAGTTTGTCAATTTCTTTGTTTTATTCATTCATGAGGCCCCAAAACGTAAAAGGAAATCATATCTTCTAATATAACAACGTTACGACTTATCATCATCATTATCATCATCTAGTGCCAGTACTGTTACAAACATCGGCGGTTATGGATCTCCATTTTAATCTTTTATCTGATATTCTTAAAAAGCTGGTATTGCTGATTTCTTTTTCGCTTGCCCATTATTTTGTTCAGGTTTTTCAAATATGTCAGGCGTTACCTTCTCCTGCTTCACTTTCCAGCAATCCTCCCCGTTAATATCGTTTTTATCTAGATGATCCTTTCCGTATAAATTATGTGACCAAGAAATTGCATTTGTCTCTTTCTTATTGTGTTCATGAGTGATGGTTTAAATCTTGTTCTACTGAACACTTCTTCATTTGTTATCTTTTCTGTCCATGATATAGTCATACTCTTTCTCAAGAACCAGGTCTCAGTAGCATCTAATCTTCTTTCAAGCTATTTTTTCCTGTACAACAATCACAACCGTTGAAAAGCACTGACCAGACATATGACTTTGAGACATGAATTTTGGTTTTCATAGTAAAGTTCCTATTTTTCATTACGGATTTCATCTTGCTAAATGTATCCCTTTCGACTACTGAACCTATAATGATCTAAATATTAGTGAACCGATTGAGTTCAAAAATTCATGTTTATCTCTCACCTCAAGAATTCAAATCTGTTTAACTTTCAAATATCACGATATGACCTTAAAGGTACTATGTCCCATTTGCAAGCCCAACAAGTTTGAAAGATTAAATTCCAACGGCATTTGAAAGACAATACTAAATTAGAACTTCCCTCAAAACGAAAGGGCTTGAAAAAAAATTTAGTGGGAAAATGACGACCATTAGTTGTCAAATAGACTTAAGTGGTTGCAATCACCTAAGTAATAGTCTGAGGTTTGTCTACAAACCTCCTTTGTGGATTCGGGCCATAAACTAGTTGATGCTTAAAAGAGTTATAACCTAAGATTGAAGAACCTTTTGAGACCTTAAGCTGCTATCGAATCCTGAATGATTCTGACCCTGATTAACGTTTCTGTATTCAATATTCTTACAGTCAGAGATATCGGCATGGAGACGATTGAGAAACACATCCGAGAAATGCATATTCCTAGTCAGCACGGCTCAGCTGGTCCCATCGACTACGCCGCAACCAAGTAAGCTTTTTAGAAGAAAACAATTGGTCAGTACATTCAGATAATAATTCAGTTAAACCTGACGATGGATTCTAAGATCATGTTTAACGAAGGAAATCTTATATTCTACAAATTCATTAAGCCCGACCCTGGACTCTATTAAAGATCATGCCTGTTAATATTAAACAAAGGAAAACTTAGACCTCGATCTACTGAATTCCTTTGTTAAACCCGCTTTCGAACTATAAGAGCTTACGGCCCCTCTAACGTGTTGGGAGCCCCAAAAAATTTGATGGCAAAAATTTCACTTAAATTTATTGTATTTTCAACAAATATGTTTGAAGTCGAATATTGATGAAAGAATACAAAATTTAGGTTTTCTGCGTACAATGACATCCTTTTTCACATTATGATACAATTTAAGTGAAATTTTGCCATACAATTTTTGGCGAATTTGGGGCTCCCAACACTTTAGAGGGTTTTAAACCGAGCGGCGGGCTTAAATTTTAGTAGAATACGCGGGTCGTTATGACTGAAATTCATTTTCTACCTTCTAACATGAGCTTTAGGTCAAAATACTAGTAGCCTAGTTTTTCACTAATTACCTGAACACATAAACAAAATATATTGGGTAGAAGAGCAAAAGCTCAACTGCACAGTGAATTCGACTTCATTTGCTTCATGGAAGATGTGAGGACGTGTCTGAATTAATCGTAATAAAAAAAAGCTTAAAATTATTTCTTTGTTATACTGTTTTTAGACAGTAATGGGTTGTTTATAAAAGAGTTGTTGTCAACCAATTCCCCGAAAATCACATCTCACTGTGGCTGTAGAACACGCGTTGAAACAGTGTAATGTACGGAGTCGGGACTAGCCCCTTCATTTCCTCACTTCTGTTGTTCTTCTTTCTCAGTCAGACATTCTATTTTTCTTCAACAACAAAGAAAGAAAAGCGTTTTCCAAATCATTTTACTCATTATTATGAACAATCAATGCAAGGTTAGTTTGATTATGGGAGAATGCCATGTTCCCTCGTCGCACTCTAGAACTCGATACTTCCTTTAAAAGATGAGGAAACAAGCAACTTCAGATAAATCAAGGTAAAGTTAGAAACTTCTAAAGAGCATGCATGCTTGCATGATATCGTCTTTGCTTAAAGGCCAATCCAACTTTCTTTAATAACGAGTTCATTCATTGTGTATGAAAGCAGCGAAATAAGAAAAATAGAATTGCGAGAGTTTGAATAAACTGGACCATTAAGAAGAAGGTTGTGTGAGTGTTTGAAATATGTATCATTAACTCTATGCGAGTCTCAAATTTGCAAATTCGTCAGTAAAGAGTGATGTAGTCGTTGATATTCGCTATACCGTTTGTCGTGTATTTAAACAAAATCCTTTTCCCGTTTTTCTACAGAGCGCCTTATTTACTCAAAACATCGTGTGGATAGATATCATTATAGGTCTTCTTAAATGAAAAGACCCTCCTGTCTGAGTAATACATTTTGATAAATTAGCATTTTAGAAATTTGATGTGTTGGAACACATGAGAAATTTGTCATAGTGATATTACCGATTCAGCCAATTGAAATGCTCATATTAACGCAGAGTTATATGACAACTTAAAAAATGGGTTACTTTCTTATCGCTTATTGTTTCTCTGGTTTCGGTCAAACTTTTATTAGTCACTTATCTGATTATTTTGCTCTTTTTTAAATTACTTGGAGGTAATATGTCCAATTTGCAGCCAACATTAAATTCTGTAGAACTTTGCAGGAAGTATGAACATGTCACGTATGTCCTATCTGTGAAGTCTAATCGTTAGCAGTGTCCTAATATTCAAATTATGCAAGAAAACATGTTTACTTTCTAGACTTCACTATCAGTGACTGACTGACTTTTTAGTTGTTGGTAATAACATACATAAAATGAGCTGTCAAGGGTACATAAGCATTTGCCTATACTTCAATAACCCAATTCTTGTAATGGCCAACATTAAACTGATTGAATCTTTGCGCAGCACAAACCGTACGGCCATTCGGTACAAGGGTCTGAATATCAGACTATTACTTTAGTGATTGCAATCACCAAAGTCGATTCGACAATTAATGGTCGTTATTTTCCCACTTAATGACATTTTCAAGCCCTTTCATTTTGAGGGATATTCTAAATTAGTATTATCTGTCAAATGCCGTGGGAATTTAACCATTTCATTTTTGGCTTGCAAATGGGACATAGTACCTTTAAGTTTTGATTTTCCTTTAAGTGGATGCCTTTTCTCTCAGCTGGCAACAAGATTGTGGGCATCATCAAAGAGGGTTGTTTCATTTCCTCGTATCAGCTGGAAATAAAGAGTACGAAAATAATTGAAAGGGAAATAAATGGGAGAGGGGAAGAGAGCCATAGCGTTTCTAGAGGGGGATCGGGTCTCAAGCACCCCTACGTCCACAAAAGAAAAGTATCCAAGCCTGCCCCTCCCCAATATTTATTCTTGAATATAAATGAATTTAATCGATCCACATGTAGACAATTACAACAGAACCCCCAAGCCTCCTCCAAGCCACCCCCCCCCCCAAAAAAAAAGTTCTAGAACCAAATCTGGAAGAGAGAAAGAGAAAGAAATCACCATTGCAATTACAATTTATTTGGACGAATAATTGAAAGTTGATTTCTTTAAGAACTTTTAAAGTTAGTCGTTTTCGAATTGGTTATAAGTGATGCAGTCTACCCAGTACGTCTTCTTCTTGAGTGTTAGTTTTTAAAGTGGAAGGCATATCAAATATCTACAAGAGCTTGGTCATTAATGACAAATTTCGTCGTTAGGAAACAAAATTGAGCTATCACTTCCCTGTTGCTGTTTCTACAGCCACAATGAAACCAATTTTGCTTGATGATTGAAAAATAGTGACGTAGAAAAAAAGGCGTGCCTCCCACCCCAACTATTGTTTAATTGTAAGGTGGAAAAAAAATCATCCTAGAAATGGAGAGAGAGAGAGAGAGAGAGAGAGAGAGAGAGAGAGAGAGAGAGGTGGGGGAGAGAGAGAGAGGTGGGGGGGGGGGTAAAGAGAACTGGGAAAGCAACCGATGCCAGTCATGGTTGAGCCCAAGCTACACCAATGACCGCATGGTTAACCTTATTAAAACCATGGAGTTACTAGCCATGCTTAAAGTCACTGAGTAGTCGGCTCTCATGGGGAATTCGACACCGTTCGGGTGTTTACCCAATAACAGGTGTTGTCAATCACCAGGGTTAGCCTTGAGTTTTATCACCATTGGACCTTATGTAATGCTTTGATTTGCCCGAAGACTCTCGAGCTCTCCGAGAGATTAGGGGGTAATTCTTGACTGGACTATGGGTTTGCTGTGTGCAAATTTGTACCCCCATTAATGGTATTTCCACCAAGTCTGGTGTCAGCGAATTATGGCCTTCTGCACATGGAAACTGGCGATCCACTCCCTTTAAACGTAAGGTTACCCTGCATTTTGTTGTTAATTTCATTTTGTCTCTTTACTTCCCTAAGACATTTCATTGTTTATGCACAGCCCAACATGATATGAAAATGTTCATTGATGTATTATTACTTCGCAGATGTATGATGAGGAACTTAAGGTGCTTCCTTTTTGTTGTAGAATAAAATTATAATTTTCCCGATGTATATGATATATGTAAGTATATAATTGTTAAATGTCAGGCTTTACGTAGTAATCTCTAAAAATGGAACAAGGAAATAAACTTTAAATATCATCGATAACATCTAGAGCTCTTAGTTTGGAATCAGTTTAGAATCTAATGGCTATATAGAATAGATCGTATAGATTACTGCTGATATTGTGCCCCAACTATCCAGACTACGATGTTTGTTTTTATATAGTGAGAAGTTTATATTTAATTTAATTTAATAAATACCATAGTTTGCTTAAAATGTATGCATAAAATTTGAAAGTTTTAGTAAACCGGTGTATTGCCAGAACGCAAATTGCATAATTAAGTTGGTGGTCTACTGGGGTGATGGGTTCGCATAAATAATAATGATTTTTAAACTGCTATATTTTAGTATTGTTAAATAGATGAGTAACAATTGTTCCTATGATATATATTTTCACAAGATATAGATTTTACATTATCAGCTATAATTTTCCCCCCATTGAAAAGTAAAGGTTTTGCTATTGAAATAAAAAGTCTTTCCGATTAAAGCTTTGTGCATACTACATGTACAAGTTCAACTGGTACGTCACATCTTCAAAAAAATGGCTGCGTCCATGTCATGCTAAGTGGAATTACAACATACCAAGGATATCTTCATTAATATCTCTTTCGTAAGAAATCTACATCAAAGGGCAGGAATAAGTTTTATTTTTAAGAATACCAACACTCATTCTTTGGGGTGAGATTTCTTTAACGACTCTGAAGCTTGCCAGAGCCTTGTCAGACATAGAAACAACTACTGTATGCAAAGTGGATTCCATTAGTGCATTGAGCAACTATAATAAAAAGCAAGTGAAGGAAATACAAATATAGTAAAGAAGATCTCTAGGAAGAATGTGGCATATTTGAATTTACATTAGTAAACATGTTTATTCTCTTATGTGTGTAGTATCAGGATCGTCTCCTTTGGGCTACCTGCCTCCATCAATCCTAACACCCCGTCCAGGGATGGCATGTCGCTTCATGTGAGAAAGGGTTCGTTCTTCCTGCGTGGGGATCTCAGTTACGACCTTTTGTAAGTATGTACATCCAGGGGCGTAGCCACGGGGGTACGACCCCAATCATATATGCTCCCTAAAATATTTGTTTTAATAATGTTCTTCAGTTGTTTTAGAATTGATTTGATATCGAAGGCTACAATGGACAACAACAGAGAGAGTGGAAGTGAGAGAGTGATAGAGAGAAAGAATCAGAGTGAAAGAGATTTGATAGAAAGAAGACAACAAGAACATTTTTTTTTGTAATCATTTTCTTTTAATATTCCATTTTCTTTTATGATACCCCAACAAATTAATACACCCCTTTTTTTACTCAACCCCCATCAACAAAAAATCGCCCTCTTTTAGAATGATCGGCTTAAGAGCTAAATAACGCAATTTCGTGGGGGGGGGGGGGGGGGGTACAAAAGGAACTCTTACCCATCAGTACGTGTGGCTCTCTATGATACAAATTAGTGTTGATATTTTGAGACGTTGTTTCAGTTTCTAGATGGCTCTCAGCTGTCGATAAAGAAGAATAGAAAGTGTCCGCTTGGTAATTAATTGCACAATTAACCCTGTCATTCGCACGGATAGGTATGCCGTGTATAAAGTCATTTACATCTCCGGTGTATAGGGTGATAGTTTGACTGTAAGATCGAAAGCCATTATTGCATTGATAGATATCTACTTGCGCCATAAAATTTTGTATCGCGCCATAAAAAATATTGTATCGCTAATTCATTA